>JAECUM010091025.1:0-92311 GCA_016617855.1 Megalonaias nervosa
ATATACATGATAATGAATTTATAAGTGATATACATGATAATGAATTTATAAGTGATATACATGATAATGAATTTATAAGTGATATACATGATAATGAATTTATAAGTGATATACATGATAATAGCTACAGTGCAAAACATTGTTCAAAGTTCTTGGATTCAAATCTTTTATCTATGGTAAAGTCTGCAACAAGGGGAGTGTGGAAGGACATTGGCTCGGGCAAGATCATAAATCCGACATTGTATAAATTTCTCATATAGTAAGAAATTTTATAATAACCAAATTTATAAATGGCAACATGACTTAGCATTCTAGTGTGCTGACCTAGTGAACCACTATAGTCAGCACCTCAGTTTGCAGAACAAAAGTGTGGAAAAGAGAATGTTCAAACTCTTAATTTTTTTCCAGTATATACAACTGTGAAACTTCATTGGTCAGCTTGCTGGAGTCATTGTCCTTCTACACCCTTATTAACTTGAACTTTACTATAGTTAACAAACTTGAACCCGAGAACTTTGAAAAAAGTTTTGTACCATAGCTGTTATTTTTGGTATGCTTCGACTTAAAACTCCTACACTATTATATAGGTTATTATTATTCATCCCTTACTCAGAATTGAACCAGGTCTGCTTGGTATACACCTATTATTTTACATGTACATACCAGCAGTGTGAAACTCACTAAAAAATCTGCAAGCCCTTAGGACCAGTAACCTGAAAATGCTACTGGTCCTGTCTGTAACAACTGGTCCTACATTTCATCATAAAAGAAGACAAAATGTAGTTACTGACTCAATGGAAAATGCAGCTAGACATATATATTTAGCATTTTGATTTGATAATGAAAAATGGAACTTAAAAATGAGATATTTGTATCACAGTCATATTTATTAAATTTATTAAATCCAAATCCAAACATAACTCATCCAGGGGCAGGGCATCAGAATCTGTTGCTGCCATTGATGATCACTGTGAATCGTAGAATAAGATTCAGAATCCCTTATCATTGTCTTGTTATCAGTGACCCTATCAGAACCAGACCAGCCTCAAAAGACACAAACTGTTACCCAGAGTGCAGTTGCCCATGAACTTAGGTCTGCATAAAGATGATTTCCAGTAGTGGATTGCTGGAACTGTATCAGATGCATCCATATCATCAGATTGCAGCTGAACAGTTGACAGCATTGTCATGACCTTAACATGCATCCTTTTTCTATATTCTACTTGAATTTTGTAACTTGTATATTTTTAAACATCACTTTTGTTTGATAGTGTCATATTCCTTTAGAATAGTTCTGTTCTCCATGGCTGTGTTTGGTTTGAAACCTCTGGTGGCTTCCACATAAATGTTCACTTTGGAAATTGGAAGTAGCATGTGACATCAGACATCACATACATGCAAAAGAGCTTTTAACTGGATTTGCAAGTATATTGAACACAGACTACATGCGAATTATTTATATTCTTATCTCACCCAGATTCATGAGTGGTCATCAGAAACAATTTTTGCTATTTATTTGTCAGTTCGTTTCTATCCTTTCTTTTAATACCATGAAAGATACAATTTGTAGATTAAATCTACTTGATATACTGAAAAATCCAACTGGGCAGATGGACTGGCTACTTATTTTGTGCCCCATTATGTTGTGAAATTAGCTGGCGTCAGATGGATGGGCTAGTGGCAATTTTACATGCTGCATTCCAACCCCCACACCCTTTTGACTAAGTACACATTTCCAGATGACGATATAAGTTTGTCCTAAAGATATTGCTCTTTACAGACTCTTATGCAACCAGTTGTCTTAGTGTATATTTAAATATTTCAAGACAAGATTCCAAACACAGATATTGCTCTGTTTCAGCTTTCAAATGACCCCAGCCCTGGATACAACATTGAGCAGCTTGCCAAAAAGTGAGTGGAGATTAAGTTACAGTTAAAAAGGTCACTTATCATCAAGGGTATCCAAACAGAACTGGCAGGTGTGGCAGTTGCTGCCACAAAATTTGTCTGAATATTATGTGCATACAAAAGAGAAAGAAAAATGAGAAACAGATTGTTGTTTTATGTAATGTGTAATGAAATGCTTATCAAATTAGAGTTGTATGTATTAAATTAAAACAAATGCACCAGAAAGCATTATTATTGCCTTGATTGTTTAAAATTTGACGGGGATACAGTACCTCTTTCATCTCCCCCCACTCACAATGCCCAGCCTTTCAAGAAACACTTTCTTTACTTGCCTCTCCAATAAAAAAAATTTCTGATGCCTCAGAAATCTTTGTTACACAAAATTTGTGCACAAGTGAAACCTAAGTTGTGGGAAATCATAACAGATTGATGAGAATTTTATACAGTAAAACCTGTTATGAGTGACCTCTGCTATGAGTGACTACCTGCCATTTCTGACCACAATTGTAATGCATGGATCGATTTTGTTATATAAACGCTCTGTCAACCTGCTGAGCGTGACAAGTGACCATGATGTCTTGGCAAAATATGCATTTCGACATTGCTATGAATGACCACATTGCAAAAATGGGGATAAACTCCACCAGCCTTTACTTAATCCCTGTGACAATTACCTCTTATACCATTCTAAAAAAAATTGGCTACTGATATCTGAAATTTTGTAGGTATGCTTATAGAGTTTTACATTTTCAATTGTAAACCAGACTAAAGTACATGTAGTCTTAGCCTGATTTCCGGCCTTATCATAGCTACTGCCCATATGTATGAGTAGGACCCACTATCCAGTTCTGTGAGCAACTGTATCACGAGAACAGAGACAGACACCACTGATGTTTATGTAGTCATTGGTTTACAGTGACCGCTTGAATAATAAAGATTGTTCTGATAAAAACAAACATAAAAAGAACAAAACAAATATTTAAAATAAAAGTTGTCTGGCTACTGGTTTGTATATAGTGACAGATGGTACAGTCCTTAAACCAGACTAATGTACATGTTGTGAATTACCATTGTAGTGCCGAAATAAAGGTAGTGGTCACTTATATTGTTTTGTCATTAGAGTTGATCCGTATTGCCTGGGGGTGAATAAGGTCTTTGTCTATTAAACCAATTGTTTGCGGAATTTGATTGTTAGTGTTAAAGACTTGGGATGTTTGTTATTTTTATGTCTGATGTTACAGTGATTACATCCCAGTCACCAAACTGTTATCTATTCAAGTTGGTGCAACCGGGTCACACACTTTGTTTATAGAGTTAATCTCTGTATGTCTTCTTTGAATTAAGCTGTTGACTTTTGTCTCTGAGTAAATGATTCTTTTTATGGATGAGATAACTGTTTCTTTTTATTCCATTAATTGTTAGATATGCAATGCACATGTATAGATTTTTCATATTTTCCCAAAGCTTGTATAGCTAAAACTGCCTTTACAGTCGATATTACAACTGAGCACTAATAATGTTAACACCTAGTACCTTGATAACAATGGAAGAGCCTCCAACTAAAAAGAGCCAAATTTTAATGCTGTAGAAAATAATTATTGTAATTGAAGGAAGTGAAAAAGAGCAGACCACTTGCAGAATAGCGGTTTATACATTGGTAAAACAAATTTAGGGTGTTACAAAGGAAACAGAGTAATTCTGAAATGATTTCATTTGCTATATGTGATCTTCAAATGTAAGTGTGATTTTATATTTAATGATAGAAGTACATCTTTATTGCTATATAATTTTGTTTTAAGATGAATGCATACAATATTTTAGCAAGAACTATTAATAAAGAATGGAATATATGTACAGGGATTGTGGTTATATTTTTCTTTAACTTGTTCTGAAATTGGACCTTGGAAACTGGTCTTTTTGTACAAATCTGTTATGAGAGACCACCTGTCTTGAGAGATCTTTTTTTGTTGGCAGAAGGGGTGGTCTCTCATAATGGGTTTTACTGTAACATGCATTCATATGATATGACATGCATTCATATATGACATGTATTCATATGATATGGCATGCATTCATATGATACAACATGTATTCATATGATACAACATGCATTTGTATGATACAACAGTCATATGATATGGCATGCATTCATTATATAGCGTGCATTCATATGATATGGCATGCATCCATATGATACAACAGGCATTCATATGATATGGCATGCATTCATATGGTACAACATGCATTCATATGATATGGCATGCATTCATTATATTACATGCATTCATATGATACAACATGTATTTATATATGGCATGCATTCATATGATATGGCATGCATTCATATGATATGGCATGCATTCATATGGTACAACATGCATTCATATGATATGGCATGCATTCATATGATATGGCATGCATTCATTATATTACATGCATTCATATGATACAACATGTATTTATATATGGCATGCATTCATATGATATGGCATGCATTCATATGATATAACATGCATTCATATGATATGCATTCATATGATACAAGATGTATTCATATGATATGGCATGCATTCATATATGACATGCATTCATATGATATGGCATGCATTCATATGATATATGTATTCATATGATACAACATGCATTCATATGATATGGCATGCATTCATATGAGATGGCATGCATTCATATGAGATGGCATGCATTCATTATATGAAATGCATTCATATGACGTGGCATGCATTCATATGATATGGCATGCATTCATATGAGATGGCATGCATTCATTATATGAAATGCATTCATATGATATGGCATGCATTCATATGATATGGCATGTGTTCATATGATACAACATGTATTCATATGATATGGCATGCATTCATGCATGACATACATTCATATGGCATGCTTTCATGATAAAACAGGCATTCATATTATATGACATGCATTCATATGATACAACAGGCATTCATATGATACAACATGCATTCATATGATAATGACATACATTCATATGATATGATGTGCATTCATATAATGCATTCATATATGACATGCATTATGGCAGAGTGTTAAGATTGTTTTCTGAAAAACATTAACATTTATTTTGTAGTTACTGCAACACCTTTGTAACTTGTACTGTCAACTTATAGCCCATACTTCAGCATCACTCTTAGTACTCACCAGACATGAAGATCATAAAATTCTGAGATTAAATCTGAGATTGAATTTAAACTATCAACCAATCAGAAGTGAGTAATGTCTTATGCAATTGGTAACAAAAAAATTTCAAGCTCAGACTTAAGGTCAAGTTTTATGATTTCCAGGCCTGAATTTACCTCCATGTGCACCAATCATCAGAATTATATCAGTTGATATTTTCCCCATTGTAAATTATTTAGTTGCCAGAACAATTTAAGTATATTTCTGCTAGATATTCATATTTTTTTTCTCTGTAGAGGGAAGAAATTTCTAGAACTTCCATATGCAGTGAAGGGAATGGATGTTTCTTTTTCTGGCTTATTGTCATACATTGAGGTAAGACTGAAATGTTCATGGTACTGTACATTAATATTAACTAGTGATAAGGGAGGGTCTTTCGGGGTCGTTATACATAAACTTGAAAGAAAACATGATTTGTGCTTTCTTTTTACAAAGGATGGAAGTCACTGATATACTATTCCCATCATGTCAACAAATATGGAATCCAGCAGGATTCATTGCAGATTTTGAGGTTCATAAATTAAAGATGTATTTCTGTGTAATTATAATGATATAAACTTAGTGATATTTTAGTATCTGTAGCCTCAAGGATGTGAATAAGGGTGTTATTGTTACAAGTTGAGTGTTCTGCCACATAATTTTGACAGGAAGACCACTATTGTAGATTCCAACTGCACAGACACAGATCTGCTATCGCATAATGCGCATTCTGATCTGAGTCTTTTTGCAGTTTGTGAGGTGTAATGAGTAGAACAAACAACATAGTAGACCTTGGTGTGCCAATCAATTGTGCAATGGCAGATCAGGGTCTGTGTTGTTTGCAGTTGGACATTTAAGCAGTTATATATGGTATTTATGCCCTCAAATCCTCAGATAAATGACTCTTAAACAGGTTTTTTTAATGAAACATTTGGTCTTGAGAAATGATGAAAATATAATTCTTTGTAGCACAGTGAGCATAATGAAATCACAACAGTGTTCTATGTTTCAAAATCGTTTATAATGGATTGCACTGAATCAGAACTGATATTTGACCACTCAGAAAACATGTTACATGTACATTAGCAGATGTGTCAAAATTAATGTTTACCTCTGCACAGGAGAAAGCACCAGGATTGATAGAGAGTGGAGAATATACTCCAGAAGATCTGTGCTTTTCCCTCCAAGAAACAGTATTTGCTATGCTTATAGAAATAACAGGTGAAAATATTTATCATTAATTTATTCATTCTTTTGTAATCAAAGTTTCTGTTTTAATCCAGAGACACAGTTCTAAATCCTTTAATGCAGGGGTCATTCGTTTAATCCCCAAGAAAAACTGAACTTTTATGAAATAATCACCTTAGTTTTCTTTGATAAACATGTACAGGAAAATTAATATAATTTAACATATCTCAGTTATCATTAAAAAAATGAAAGAAATGTATGGTCCATTCTGTATTTTTTGTTTTAACAGCTTAACCACAGGCCATGATGTTACTAAAGTTGTTACGCTACAAAGCATGATCAAATTCAAATTATTACACCTTTATTTTGTATCCTTGATGAAAAAAATTTGAGAACAAATCTACCCAAAATAGTATGTTAAATTTTTTCATAGTTTGATTTATAAAATTTGAGTACCATCAGTATTATATTCCTATGCACAGTGCAGTAAAATTCAGTTAAAAGAATTTAATATTTCTATAATAACAGAGCGTGCCATGGCTCATTGTGGTTCTGAAGAGGTCCTCATAGTGGGAGGGGTAGGATGTAAGTATTATTTGGAACACCAGGTTCTCAAGGTCTCGCCACATACTGTAACATCTGGATAATAAGCATATATGCTTATGTTTTAAATTAGCAAATATCGTAATTGCTTATTTTTTTGATATTTCAACAGCTAAATGGATCAAAATACAACTGATTGTAAGATATTGATATTTATGACTGGTCAATCAAAGGAAGGAACGATAGTAAAAGGATACATAGTTATCATACACATGCTGATCATGTAATTAGGAGCAAAGTAATTATTCAGACATGTGGATATCACGATCTAATTAAAATCAAGATCTCCAACATGATGGAGATGTGATAGACTCGGATATATTCTGTTGACTTTGTTGATTCACAAGTTGAATGAGAGTTTTCACCTATTATGTTGATTAACCAATTGAATTAGAGCTTTCACATATATCAAGGTGAAAAACATTCTTGGAATATAACCTTTCTAATGAATTGTATGTATGCTTGTGTGCCACAGAAATACTTGAATGCCCACATGCACCTGTTTCCCATATATGCAGAAATACTGGAAGGCCCATGTGCACTTATTTCCACATATGCAGAAATTCTTAAGGACCTGTGTACACTTATTTCCACATATGCAGAAATTCTTTTAGGCCTGTGTGGACATAGATATATGTATGTATGTATGTATGTATGTATGTATGTATGTATGTATGTGAAGGTAATTTATGTTGCATTGCCTTTTTCAGGCAAGGTTACTGTTGAGAAAGGAGTTGCATGGAGTGGGGGTTAAAAATTCATTCTGTTCGTAGTCTAGTTTCATATTTGATGATTTCAGCAATATTTTGTATGGACTTTTTACAGTAAACAGTTCCTTCACCAACAACTATATTTTCTAGATTCTGTAGTTTCTCTGTGTTAGCCTCAGAAATTGATGAAAAATTATAGGTTCTTTTTTTAATTCAAGAATCTAGATTTCATTTTTTTCTTGAATGATTTTTATCATTTAAAAGTCAAAGTTAATTTTTTGCATTAATACTGGTAAATTATTCTCTTTTCCATGTTTTAAAAAGTTTTGGAGTGTAACAAAAAGCATTGTTTTAGAATGATAATAATAATGGTCAAAAATATGCATTATGAAAGTCAGTTTTATGTTAAAAACAATCACTTATTATGTTCTAATGCTGTCATTTGCCAATTTGAGACTATTGTGATTGGAATACATTGCTACCAGGGAGGAGCTGTTAAACTCGGTATTTTTGTGGCTCATTCAAATTCATCATGGGTGTCAGGATTCAGATGTGTCACAAATGAACATGGTCCATTTAGCGCCGTAACTTTTAAAAAATGTAATACTAGTAAACAAAGTCACTCACTAACACAGTATTAGCATCGTCATTATTAGATTAAATGATATGTTGTAACAAGTGAAATGGATAAAAAAAACAATGACTTTCTCATAGAAGTGTTGCATTATTGAAATTTATTTAATAAATATGCTGCAAGCTGCCACATTTTCACTTGTTAAGACTTTGTAAAAGCCAAAACTTCACTTTTCATTTTGCAGTTAACATCATTGTCAAAGGGAACAAACTCAAATTGGACTGTCAAGAACCTACTCAAAAGTTATCTTCCCTAATATAATTATAATCAAGAATCAAATGACTGGTTAACTGTAGAAAAGAAATGTACTTCTTTGAAATGACAATACTGACTAGCGATATGTTCTCTGTTTTTCATTTACCAAATGCACACAGCACTAGACTTATTTTAACCTATTTCGTAGTTAAATATCAGTAAATACTGGGGCTGTCCGTAGTGTAAAGGTTAAATCAGGCTTTCATTATAATGAACTATAAGAGTATGTAAAACACAGTTTCATTATTTTCAATATAATTAACTGTCTTTAGAAAATGAAAAAATAATGAAAGCAAGAAATGGAATAGACAAACATGGGTTTAAATGTCATAACTACATTGTATACTTGCCAATAAGTTGGATCCAGCTGGAAACAACCAAGACCCTCATCTGCCATCATGGTCCAGTTGATCATGGTTTGTGTTTTCTGTTCAGTTTCTTAATCATAAGAAATTGCATAGCCCCAAATCTGAAGGCACATTATATGATGGCAGATCATAGGCTAAGTTTCATAAGCTGCTCGTCCTTTTTGACTAACAGCTCCCTTAATGTCAACCGATTCATAGGCTGGTCATGCTTTATGCCTGGGACAGCTCCCTGAATGTCAACCATTTAATAGGCTGGTCATGCTTTATGCCTGGAACAGCTCCCTTAATGGCAGCTGTGTTTCTTAGGCTGGTCATGCTTTAATACTACTGTTCTTCATTGGGTACATATTTTTAGGGTGTTACCTTTATCTTGTGTTTTAAATACATTTTACAAAACTTTAACATTTTTAAGGTTGTATATTTTGTCTGCTTTTACATTACATTTTATCATTTGAAAAGGTTTATCATCTTGGAATTTTTGTGCAGTTCATTTTTACAAACAAACGTTCATTCAGCGACAATATTTTTGCAGGCAATCAGAGGTTACAGGAAATGATGGGCGTAATGGCTGAGGAGAGGGGAGCAAAACTATATGCTACAGATGACAGGTTTATGTATCAGTTACTATAACCAATTGAAGGTGAAATAGGTGTTAGGCATTTTCCTTTTTTCACCATACATTTATGTTATCACATGCAAATTGTAGCTATTAATGAACAGATCCAGCTGCAAACTGCATAGACCCAGTTCTGCCACAGTGTGATGGTAGATCTGGTTCTATGCAGTTGACTAACAAGTTCAACAAGGAACATAGACCCTGATCTGCTATTGCATAATGTGTCAGCAGGTTTATGTCAATTGGCTTGCAGTTGGATCTGACTTGTACAAGAGTATATATGGTATTTAGTCATTTATTATTTAAGAACAAATGTTTGCTTTAAGTATATATTTGCCGGAGGACTCAAGAAACATGTTGTACCCTAGGGCAAACTCTTTCCTTGTACTTTGGTGATTGTGTTTGCAAGCTATGTATTCTGCCTATATTTCCATTTGTGGCATTTAATGAAGCAAATTTGAAGAAGAAGGCTTGACTCTATGTATGACACTGTTTAAATAAAAGTAGCATGTGTGTTACACATACATTTTCTTGTTACAAGGAATTTCCAGATGCAAATACTGCACCATCAGGTAATGCTTTTAAAACATCTTAACCTCAGGTAAAACTTTGCATGATTATTTGTTAATTGATAATTCAACTACTGAGAAGAATGAGCCAAGACTTTACATTCAGATCCTGATCTTAAATTTGATTTTATAAAAATTTCACAGCAGGACAAAATTTTTACATTTAGTGGAGTATATTCTCAAGTGGAGAAATGTTATAAAAGCTGGGCCAGATCCAGTAAGATCTGAGTTTATGCCTTTGTTCAGTGATTTCAAGTGAACAGTGTTGAGGCCAATTTACTAGTGTATTTTATAACTGCAGATCTGGATCTGTGCTGCTTGCAACTGCATCTGACTTGCATGCATATGATACTGTATTGTCTGTGATTGTATATGCATATTTTCTTTATTATATTTTAGGGTGTAACAATAATTATAGATAGCAATATTAGATGTCATTTTCTTTTCTTTTATATACAACAATAAAAGACATCTAAGTTCTCTGCTATAAAGATCAATAGACGTAAGTTTTTGTTGATTTTGGTTTATAATAAATTTAGAAAATATGAAATTTTTGGATCATATGGTGTATCTTTTAGTAGTTAACGTAAAACAGTAGTGTCCACATAGTGCATGTGAAGGTGATTTCCTGATATGTAACCATTTTTTTCATACACAAATTCATTTTGTTACAACTTTTTATCTCCATACTTTTATGGGAATATTCTGATATCATCCATCTAGCTCCTACCCCATCTTGTAAATTCTTTCCATCGGCAGGAGGAATTTCAATGCCACCTTCATATTGAGGAGGGGATCAGAGGTCAGATGTAGAAAAAAATGTCAATTATATTACATGTATCAAATGTTTTATGACCAAACTTTATATCCGCATTTGTGGAAGGAAGATACATCATTTGTGTGCAACTTGTGAACCATGATCTGGTTTTATCAGCTTATTTACATAAGGTGTGACTTTAAAAATTGATTATCTGGTCTGTGCCCAGGAAGAAGTTACATATGCCTGATTTTTGTGATGAATTTTGTATGAAGGCCTCTGGGTCACTGCCTGGGAATGGAGGTTAGTTAGTGGGGGTTCAGTTGAAATATGCCGTAAATAAGCATGGCCATACATGATAGTGAGCCAGTATATACATTCTGTTTAGCTATTTTGATCTGGACTGTCCTTATTGTGAAGAGGCAATATTTTTTAAAGTTTAATTAAGGGATTACAAAATGTTAACCAGTTGAGATGTTTAAATGAATGTTAAAATATCAAATTCTGGAGTCATTTATTTGCAAGGAGAACATTGTTCTTAACTGTCATTCATTGTTGATCTTATCTGTCATTCATTTATTTTTGTAAAAATGTTTGTGGAAATTACCTTTTCATTGGAACTAAAATTTGTGGAATGAGGAAGAGTCCTATTGATGACATGAGGATCATTGTCCACTGATGACAGAAAGATCTTAGGGAAGGAGTTCTATTGATCACAAAAGGATCATCATCCACTGAAGACAGAAAGATCTTGGGGAAGGAGTTCTATTGGTCACAAAAGGAACATTGTTCACGAGTCTTTAAATTCATAATTTATGAAAACCACAAAATCAATAAATATGGATACCTACAATATTCCATCAGTAACATTACAATTTTTCAACATAACTTGTCAACATTCTTTATCAACATAATTTGTCGACATGATTTATGACCCATAAATGTGACATTTGAATAAACCCAAGACTATTTTGACCTTTTAGATTTTGTATTGACAATGGTGCCATGATAGCTCAGGCTGGATGGGAGATGTTCAGAACAGGGCAAACTACACCCCTTCAGGAGACAACCTGCACACAGAGGTAAAATCATGTAATTATTCTTATCAGACTTCTGTTTACTTCATTACTGCAGGAGTTACTGTTTGGCAGTATCATGCCAATGTAGGTGGTATAGAATTGTCTGATACTTTTCATGATCCTTGTTTTAAAAAAATCCCATCTCAAATATTCCATACCTGCCAACCTTCCAGACAGTGTTGGGGTATAGAAACTCAAAAAGTGTTCTTTGGTCCTAAGAAGGTCAGTGCACATGACCCAAATAAATGACATTGTACAATTAAGATATTTTTACTAATATATAAGCCTATAGATAATGACCAGAAATTCAGAGTCAAATAAACAGAGAGAAAATATTTGTTTCCTTTGAAGCAATGAATACACTTCCAAATGAAAACAAAACAGCTTGCAGACTTCACATTGTCATGTATTTCCAACACACATACACAAACTAAAACAATCCACAAAGCTTATGTCTTTAAAATTCATTGGACTGTGCAGTACAGTAGAATTTGTAGTTGCTGGATTTTGCTGTCAATAGTTTATTGAAGGATTTGAAGGTGATGCAGGTGTCATTACTGTTCACCTATGCAGCCATTTGAGACTGGATGGTAATGTTATTCAGACTTCCCCTAACACCTTATTGACTTCTAATAAACATTGAGAATGCTCTTTCTGCTTCTGCCGTGATGCAGGGCAGTGATACCATGTCAATAGATGCTGTATACATTACTCAAAAATGGCCATGTCAATATGGTTGTTTACGGTATGTTAAAAGCATAAAATGCTCCCCCATGCTGCTGAGCTTCACAAAAGTCACATATAAGAACTTTTTAATGCAAAATATGACTTTTTTTTACATAAAAGTTCTTTTTCTGCCATTTCTGATGAAAATGCAATTATTGCCATCACTATCTTTTACAAGGTAATGTGAATTCAAATTTGCTTTGTTACCAGGATTATTTAAGAATTTAACGATTTTCATCTCTGCAAGGCAAATATAATTTCTCTTTACAATGGAGCTTCAAAGCCTTCTGGAGAAGGCCCTATATAAATCCTGCTTTTATATGAGACTGTTCAGTCGGCATAAACCTTTGTTCTTGACATAATGGAGAATGGAATTATTTTCAAAGAGACTGGACCATTTTTCCAATTTCTGTGGTTTTATATTTGCTAACCGACTTAATGAAAATTTGTTTCATTTCAGATTTAGGACAGATGAGGTTGAAGTGACTTGGAGAAGCTGATTTGTGTTAATGATAAATTACGTATACAAATTTTTGTCAGCATTTTCATTGAAAGCGAATCATGGTCATGATTTTCATTATGTTTACAAAACCATAAAATTATAGCATATTGTTGTGTGCATTGTTTTTAAAAGTGTGCCACACAAACTTGTCTTGCTTATTTACTACAATCTGTCCAAAAGGTGAATTATGTAATTTTTCTATGATAAAGTTATCGCTAAAAAAAATTTGGTGGAAAAATATTTTACAGTTTTTCCTGGATAGGTGCTACCAACTTCTTGTAACATCTCGTCTTGATAATGTCCCTAATCAGATAAGGACTGTTCTAGTGAAATATACTTGTGGCCCAGAAAAGGTACTTTTAATGTGGAGTAGTCACTCTTAGATGCAAGTTAGAATTCTGTATCATTTTCATGTGAAATCTTTGAATAATCAAAGAACCCAGGTGTATAATTTTTTTAAAAAGTGCCTTCCCTGCATACACCACTCCCTTGATAACTTGCACCCTGATAACTCGTGCACCTGCTTATAATGCGGGGTCAGGCATGGACCCCATTTTTTAAACTAGAAAATACAAAAAAATATTACCCCTATTTGTTGAACTTGAACTGCAATTAAAATTGGTAAATGAAACATTGACGTATTGCTCGTTTTATCATCAAAAATGGTAGATAGGAACTGGGAATTTTAATCAACATTATGAAATTATCAACTTTTAATAAGAAGTCATCTATTTTGTTACATGTTCTTTCTAAACGATCGTAGTACATCATAAATAACGATATTCAACTAAATTCTGCCTGTTGGAGGCAGTATTTTAATAAATAAATATCAATTTTTTTTATCAAGTGAAAATTGTGTATTAATTCTCTCTCTTAGTTCGCTTTAAGTGTAATCATCATAAATGCAATGTGCTGTCTTGTGTTCAAGTGTAAAATGTGTCAATCAACCATAACAGCTAAGTCTGCAAGTGTTTCACTGAGAACTTAATTAAGTGCCAACCATGTTTTGATATCTGACTTACAGAAGTATTTGTTGTATGGTTGCACCGAGTTAAAAGCTGACCTCTTTGAATTATCATGTTAATTGCATCTTTTGTATCCAATAATGGAGGTTGAGTAGAAGAAAAGAGAAAAGGCATGCAAATCCTACATGCATATGATTTAGTGACTGCAGTTGTAAATCAGTTGAACTCATTTTGGTTGATCAATTGAACACAGTTATAAATATTACTCTGTACATAATGTAACAAAACTACCTTAAATTAACCTACATATTTATAAATGTGATCAAAGATAGGTAATCAAGCGAAATGAATACTTCGTCAAATAATGAATTTTGTTTCACAGATAGGATCACTGTGGAGAAGCAAGTTTCAGAGAATTCCTGAATTGGCAGAATTCCTGATGAGGAGAAGTATCTCTAAATTTGCAGTGAAGTCACTGCATCAATACTTTACTGTTTAAGTAATACAAAATTTTAGTTTTGGCAACAGTTGTTTCATGAAATAAATGTCACTAGCTTTTGGAAAAAGGAATCGTGTTTCGTGGTGTATCAGCAGCTAGTCTGGTCCTTATTTCCTAGACTCCTGCTTCATACTTCATAACCAAATATGAAGCAGGAGACCAGACTAATTAACAACAAAAAGCAGTGATGTTCTCGTGTACATGTGAATGTTGTTTGAAACCAGTTGGAATAATGTTAATGATTTTTCAGATGTTGGGCATCTTGAAAATAATGCAATTTATACAGAATAACAAACAACTTCATTAGAAAAAGTGCTTTATTGACCAGTATTCTAAAGCGATTATAGAACGAGTTACCAGCCATTCAACAGTACATTTACACCCCCCCACCCCACCACGGGTTCCACGGTTTTCTCAATGTCTAGCAGGGATGGGATCACTTATTTTTTGGAGGTCCCTCAGTAATTTGTGCCCTTGCTAAGTTTTTAGACCCTGTTGTGTGTGATTTATTGAGGGAGAGGTGTACCAGGTTTAAATGGAACAGCCCCAAAAGTTCACACATTGTGACAGTTTTGTAGAATTATAAAGTCTGTAAGCAAAGCTCTGCAAAAAGATCATTATGGATATGTTAACGCAAGTTGTTCTGTGAAACCTGGAGTCTTATCTACATGCACTAATGCAAAAAAGGTTAACATAAAAGTGGTAAATTTAACAAGCATTGGCAGACATAGTCATATTATGACAGCTTGATAATGATAACCATGAATGGCTTCCAATATGTCAAAGAGCATTTTTTTCCCATATTCCAGAATTTTACGAGTGGAAATGATAGTGCTGACAACAAAATCTTATCCTCGATTTAATCATTCAACAATACTGACAAATTAAAGCAAGTCTTTTTAAAGATCAGCAGTTAAGTATTCTTTGAAATGAACTATATTTGCAGACTTGCCAGCCCTTACAATTTGACAGCAAATCCTACTGAAATGACTCTTTAATTGAAGACTTGCAGAGTAATAGCAAAAATAATGAAAACAGAATCACTTTCATCAAATCTGGAAACTGGCTTGACCATGTTTTGATCTGGATCTGGCTTTCAAACTAATTCTGTGGATTTGATCAGGGCACCAATCTAACTAAAGTAGTATCTTAGATGCTTTAAACTGCTGATACTTTTCATGCAAGATGCCTGCATAATCAAGTTGGTGATCATAACATTTTCTTGAAATGGCATCCGATGAAAACGCTGAAGACGAAAGGGACAATAAAATTCTGAAAACAATTTGATAGTATAGATGTGTAACAAGGAATGTTAGATTCTTGGGGAAAATGCAGGAATTCATGGCATGTTGATCTGAATATGTTTAAGTAAGGAGATGATTGCCATCACCATTTGAACTTAAAGAAACAACCCCCCTACAACCCAATGATTGCGCCAAGTTGAGAGATCTAGTTCGAAGTCAATGTGCTTCTTGGGGTATGGAACTGCAGTTTATAAACTGTACTGTAGGTAATTAAAGTCTAAGTGTACTTTATACACTTTTTAAGTTGAACATGATGTTTACCATTGATACATTAACCTCAGATCATACTTCTTAACTGTTCAAATGCATATTTCCACATTGATAACAGCAGTGCTCAATGAAAGTTTGTTTTAGACACAAGCCATTGGCTGGTGACTAAAAAGAAGCACAAGCCCCGACTCAAATTCCACAAGCCCCAACTACAATTAAATGCCTCTGTCCAGTGTGGGTGGTAACGCTTTATCAACACAAATCAACTGTGCAAATACAAGTGTGTGCTTATTATTGTCTTTCAATAAATCTATTCGTGGCTAAAATCATTATGAAAATCATAGGTTAATCAATAGTATTTTAAAAAGGTTAACAAATAATAATAAAGAGAACTAATCAGAATATTCAATTCAGCATGTAAATATCTTACATAAAGGTGGTCCTATTTCAACAGACATGCTACATACAGGAATGATGTGTGTCGAT
Source organism: Megalonaias nervosa (assembly GCA_016617855.1). Classification (NCBI taxonomy): domain Eukaryota; kingdom Metazoa; phylum Mollusca; class Bivalvia; order Unionida; family Unionidae; genus Megalonaias; species Megalonaias nervosa. The sequence continues at coordinate 16,584 of JAECUM010091025.1, forward strand.
TCGTTGTTCGCCGTATATGCAAAGAATGAAATGCCCTCCCCCTTTTTTTGCTTCTGAGCTTCACAAAGTAAAACCCCGTCAACTAAGAATTCTGATATTTAGTTTTGGTTGCTTTGCTTCCTACATCACCTTAAAAAATGAACAACACTTCAACACTATTCTGACAACTCATACAATCAAGCATTCTGTTTCATATATCGGGTAAAATCTGACTTCAAAGAAGTTTCGCTGCTCTTCACTAGCTTGTCAATAATCTTTAATACAGATGGCTTAAACATTCTCAATTCAAGTCACTCATATATATTAACTGTTGTTTGCCAATACACATCTAGCATCTGTTTGATTTACCTATATTGGTTTGCTCCACTTTGTGATATTTTTATCTATGCAAATTAGCACAATGGGCTTGCGGACTGCAGTCTTCTATTGTGAGCCAGTTAAATAATAAATGAAATGGTGGTTTATACATGACTGCTTTGCATTTTAATTGCCTGTATTTAAACTGCCCAAAGGATAGTTTTGCATCAGCTCCAATCATGACTGTTTACTATTATACATGCTTCGTGTAACAAGTATATATACTGGATGGGTTTTTTGTTCTATTTTTGAAGATTACTGAAAATTGTAATTTGCGAAACGCGTCTGTGTCATTGGTTTTGGAAGTAAAACTTGTGTTTTTAGCATGTCACACTGTGTTATAGGTCAACATCATGAAAATAAATTTTTACACTGCAGCGATCGAAGTCTTCTCAGGTATATTAGATTTTTTTCTGCAAGCCTGACAGTCACTTCACTTAGAATACAAGAGGGGTCCAATCTGAAATTAGAGAGGCTCTGGCGTTGGGTGTCAGATCTTTTTTAGCACTGAATAACTGAAAAGCCTAACTTAATAAAACATTTTGACTGCTTTACTGAGGTCTTGCTAGGGTTAGCAGGTCTGTATCTGGCCTACATACTGAACATGAAAACAGCAAATGTCTCTCTCCCCTAAAAGAGTTCAGACAAGAGTTTACACTTACGGTGATTCACATCTAGCTCTCTGGCAGCATAAAGTAAGCCCATGCCTTGTGTATATTTTTGGAGAAAAAAAAAAAAATGTGCAGAAAAGTCAATTAGTGGTCTGCTGTAATTGGGTCATGATACTGTTCTTAACTTGACCTGAAAGTGATATTACCAAGTTTAATGTTTTAACATGTAAACAGCTTAGTAAAATTCTGATGCAGGCAACTTGCATTGCATATCCACTCAATGTATGATAATGCATTACTTGACTGTATTTTCCTATTACTGAAGGTGGTTTATTCAGATAACCAACAATGCTTAATTTCTAATGAATGTACCAGTTTTATGGACGATTATGATGGCAAGAACATAGACAAAAGTTATTATTATAGAAATAACTATCAGCTATAACAGCATATATGAAACAGCCGATTAAAGTCGTATAATTGGATGACAATAATAAGCTGTCCATTTTTCTTCTCAATCTGCTTCTGCCAAACCAGCTGTGATTACTCTGTAGCAAGAGATTCAGTTCACAGCTCTTTTTTCCCCCAATGCACATGATGGCAATAGATGACTACATGTTTCACGACGTTTCGTTTCCACAATGCACGTGATGGCAATAAACAACATATTGTTCATGACTAATTTGTTTTTCCCATGCACATAACAGCAACAGAAGACTACATATGGTTCACAATTACATATTTTGTTTCTCCAATGCATATAACAGCAATATATGACTACAAATGATTCACGATTACATATTTTGTTTCCCCAATGCACATGACAGCAATAGAAGACTACATATGGTTCATGACAAATTAATTTTTTTTCCCCATGCACATAACAGCAATAGATGACTACAAATGATTCGAGACTACATATTTTGTTTCCCCAATGCACATGATGGCAATAGAAGACTACATATGGTTCATGACCAATTGCTTTTTTCTCTCCAATACACGATGGAATAGATTACATATGGTTCATGACTACTATTTTTTTTCCCCATGCACGTCACAGCAATGGATGACTACATATGGTTTATGACTGTTTTTTTTGCCCCAATGAACATGATGGCAATAGATTACCAGATATAGTTCATGAATACTTTAAGTTTAACTACGCCAACCAAGCAAATATAAACAGAACATATTTATGCAGTTTAGGTTGAAAAAATGTCAGAAGATCCATATGTACTAATAAGAAATTTTACTTCTTTTATAAACATTTATTCACATCACTCTCAACATAATTATCATACATTTTAACATGATTTCTATTTTAAAAGATGCTATGTACAAGTACATGTCTTACTTGTTTGACGATGTATTGTCAAAAATTATCTACACTAAATCCATTCAAATGTTTATGAAAGCTAATTATTAACAGTCACCTTCTATGGTTCTACTTCATAAGTATCCCTGCTCTGTTGGAAGAAGCAGCAGTCATTTGAGGATTGATGTATTACCTAAAATGAAGCTTGAACTTTTTAAAACTGTTCTATAAAGGTTGCCTCAAGGTCTTCATGAAAATAGCCTTTCTAAGCAGATAGCTCCTTCAATACATAAGTCATGCAAGCAGTTTTGAGAAATGTATTACGATAGTTTTAAAGCATCTAGCATGGTCAAAATCTTGAAGATTGGTCAGCTGACCAAACAAGCTTCTTCTTTAAATAAAATTATTATTATTATTATTATGATTATTCAATGTTTGGTTCTGAACTCTCATTTTGTATGAATGTGGACCAGAATTTTGTTCTTCAATACATCTGAAAAGTGTGGACATGTGCAATCAATTCATGCCTTCATAAAGGCACAGTGACATACCAAGGCGAGTGTTTAAGAAAAGGACTGGCATTTTGATGTTAAATAGTAGTAGAAAAGTTACACCCCCTCGTGCTCTATCATCAGTCTTTAACCATACATGCTCTGTTTCACAAACCATGATTTCTATACTGCAAAATGGATAAAAATTGTGTAGAGTTTATGACTGAGAGAATGGCAAAGTTGATAAAATAAAACTATATTGAAAATAAGTTTCAACTGAAATAATGTTCAAATGCTCTTCTTTGGGGCAACTTTTTCTTTCCCTACTTTGGTTGGATCATAAGAATATGTTTTTTGTATTGGGCCTTCTCCTGCCTTCTTGAAAGCCACAGCATTATAGCGTTGCCTGTCCGTCACCTTACTGGCGAGTGCTGCATTGTTCATGGCTGGAAGAAAGGAATACAGGTATGAAGCTCATAACAGGTATACTAAAACAACTGTTATATACTGGATTCATTTATGTATAATGCATATCAATGTTCCTACTTTAATATGATTTTAAGGTTTACCTCACAGAAGAAATATTCCTTAACGGTTAAATATGAAGGATATTTTTTGTTTGAAAACTGATATTGTCTAAACAATACATGTTAATAAAAAATTTGCTGCTCCGGTTCAATTTACTCCAACAATGTTCTTGAAATTAAGCAATAAAATCTCCGAGTTTGACTGTCCAAAATTACAACTTCCATTACTTCCCTTGACTGACGTGGGTTGGGGTAGGGTGATCGTGTCCTGTGTGATATCATTCTGTAGTAGATTGTAAATAATCAAATACAGCTGTTTTCCACAATACTTATGTTCCTTAGCATTTTTAGTAATGAGCAGAACACATCTAAATATAAATGGCTATATAATTTATTTGTGAAGTAGTATCTCTCCAAAACTGCCTTGATAGGATTATATTTCTGGTAGCCCACGAGAAAAACCATGAACTGGGTTAAACAGTAAAAGTCCTTTTGTACTTCTCTCATGTTTATGGGATAAGTACAGCTAAAAACTGAATCAAGACCTTTGACCTTAAGATCAATGTCTGAGTTGACTATTGTTCATTGGAAAGTAACTAATTAAAAAGTCTGATCAAAATTACTTTGGGTTTGTACAAAATCAATGAACTTGTAAACTCTGTGAAGTATGAAAATGCAAGCTATGACTTCTGACTCGACCACAAAGACAGTTACATCTGGTGTTCATCACTCTTTCATAAAAGTGTGCAGATGTTGGTGTTCAGTAGGGGTGAAACGATACGATTCACAATATGCAGCCTGCGATACAATTCATATCGATACACATGAATTTGATGGTCTTTCCATCTTTGGAAGGTAGGTGGTGCCCTTTCATGTATATTGACATTCTATTCCTATTTCCAGTATGCAGACTATAGATAGACATATAGTTACCATATATTTATATGCAATTCTCTTGATGAGAAGATAACAACACTTTCAAAAACAGACTACTTGCTGGTTGCAGTGAGTTTTATCCAACATTTTAGGCAATTTAATGGTGGCTCCCTTTAACTCCATTTGTATTGTACAACATGAATGATTTGAAAACATCTTATTACCAATTTCATGTCTCAGTTACATATGAAAGACATTACTATGTTATCTTGAAAACAGAAGAAATAATGCAATTTCCTTGTGCAAAGAAAATCTCGTCTAGAACAAATCAGGGCACGGAAATAAGGTACCAAGAAAATCTATCACATTTAACTTCCTGAAAAGTAAAGGGTCACAGGTGCTTGTATTTGTTAGTGAAGAAGGAAAACAACTGACTACACCCAGTTCTATTCTACAATTTTTTTTAACTTCAACAAGGTGATAAAGTTGAGCAGCTTGAAATCTGCACCATAGCTCATTCTATGCTAATTTCATTTATTTCATCAGCACTTTCATTCGCTGCTTAAATATCTCTGCAAAAAAAGAGAAATTCCATAATTGTTCCCCCATGTACAATTTTGGAGGAATGACGGGGTTTTATCTTAAGACAGACCTCCCTCTTTATCAAAGAAAAAAGGAGGTGGAGGAAAAAACGGTCATAGGTCAATATTTATCTGAACTTTCATATATGTCTCTCTCTCTTCCTGCTCCACTTTCTTCGAGCTCAACTGAAATCAACATCCTGGATAGATGTCATTTCTAGTTGTATAAGCATTAATCTATTCATTATTTCTGAGCATACTCTGCTCCTTTAATTTGTATCAATATTGTTCTGTGCTTCTTTCTGAAGGGGCATGTACATATCTAGCTTTGTCAGCTTGAATATGTGGGGAAACTGATCTTTGTGACCGTTATGTACAATTTTCCAAAGCTCAAAGACAGTATCTTCTGGATACATCTGCTCTAAAATAGGATTTGTCACTAACATAAACTTCCTTTGTTAAATCAGTAGTTTACTGACTACTATGCCAAATTTCTTATCTGTTCCATAATGCTCTATAAGGGTATTTAGTCCATCAATGCTTGTGCAAACAGAGGTATTAAAATAAATATCTTTACTTCTTAGTTTCATTTTTTTACCTTTATTCAATTTATCTTAACCCTGATATGGATACATGTATATGGTTTTGTAGCATATGATCTGCTGGGCGAAATTGATTAATTAAAAAAAATGAAAATTGGGTTATACTTTTAAATTGTCTGTATTTTAATTAGGCTCAGTATTCTGCCCACTGTACATTTAATTTTGAAACACCACTGAAAGGGTCATGCCGTCCATTTTTTTGTCCATCCATCATGTACATCTGACTTGTATTTAACACCATTTTGGGCTCAAAATCACTCACGAGTATCTCCATTAACACTTTCCCAGCTCCAATAATCTGATATACTACATAAATTTAAAAATTACTGTCATCATCACTATCATCAGCAAGTATTTGCCAAACGAAATCGTAATGAACTACACCAGGAAGCAGACATTTTGGGTTTACTAGGTAGCATGTATTTTAAACACACATTTGTAAAACTTTCTGTGTGTGTGTGTGTGTGTGTGATTTAGATTTTAAACATCGCTTTAACAATTTTTCAGTCATATCGCTACGATGTCTGCAGTGTGGCAGTTTATAGTGATGTCTAGCACTGGAGCATCATGCCACAGACATGCAGCATGACGTCCCACCCAGTCACATTATCCTGACACCAGGCCGACCAGTCCTAACACTAACCTCTTAATGCTGAGCGCCAAGCGAGGCAGCTATTAGTACCATTTCTGTAAGGCTTTGGTATGACTCAGCTGGGGATCGAACCCACGACCTCCCGCACCTGAGGTGGACGCTCTAACCACTAGGCCACCAGAGCGGTATGTAAAACTTTCTTCATGAATGGTTTCACACTATGCCATAATGCTTATTCCTGCACACATTGTGCTAATTATATTTAGTTTCACAACCATTCATGGTGTGCCTGAAGAGCCCAGATGCTATCCAAAAACAGTTGCTATCCAAAAAACAGATGTCGCAACAAGAACAGTTAAAAAAAATTGTATACTTCGCCGGCACATTTTCATATGTGGGACTTTCAATGACTCTGTGGGAGTTCTCACATTTCACTGTTCTCCCAGCGTGTGAATTCGTACAAAGTTTGCATGATTTGTGCAATGGCACACCCTGATAGTATCTCCGTGAAAGTACTTGACATATCTAAAGACTTTCCTGCAAAGACTCCGTTGCTCTGCCAATACTTCCTGTTTGTCACACTGAGAATAAGCTACAATTATTTCTGGTTGGTGTTTATTGTTTAACCTGGACCAGAACAAGCAATAACCACAAATGAGAATTCAGTGTAACATATTTCACCGTGCAACAAACTGGTAGCGTAGCTTTCAAATCGACCAAAGGAGTCAAGATACAATTCAAAGCAGAAACTTTGCGTGAAAGTGGTTATTAAATGATGAGTAAAGTACTTCATTATACATGTGGAACACATTTGGAATGTATAGTATATGCTGAACATACTTCTGGGTTAAGATAATTAGCTGAAATGGGGATGGGGGCAGATTATGAACAATGTCACTCTGTGCTAATTTGTAGATGGTGAATGGGTATTCTCAATGGGTATTCTCTTTTTTGATTTTACTACTAAACATGAGTGCCTGTGACTGCAAAAGGTGTTTCAGATGGATTATAATTTTACAGAATAACAAGGCAACTAATGATAATTATTCATGTTGCTGAAGATTAAAATAACAGCATATGGTATAAGTATTGTTTTGTATCGATTCTTCATCTCTTGTATTGATATGTGTATTGTTTCATCACAGGTATTGATGCATCGATGAATCGTTTCACCCCTAGTGTTCAGATTTGCACCAGTTCATTCAGAAGCAATCAAATATTGCAGAAGAGATTTAGTGAAAACTCCATGTCAATGCTACCATTCAGGCATGAGGTGCATTTTTAAAATTTTTAAAATGGCGTTGAAATTGGTGGTCACACAAGCACCATATTCATTCAGAAGGGCTGCATACTGCTAAAGTATTTCAATGGAAACCACATATCAATATGACAATACAATCAGAAGAAGTAGTCACATGGAGATTTTCAAAACAGTCAACGATGCAGCCGTGTTGAGGGTTGTATCCACATGATTTTAATACAAGAACTAGATATTGCAAGAAAGAAATGGTTTTGAAAATAAAATTGCAGTATGGGGATATGTTCAGAAGTGGCTGTTAAAAGATTTGTCACAGTTTGTGAGGTCACATTGGTATCATTCTCTTTTAGGACCAACTACAAGAGAAAAGTGTTTATGTGAAAATCTACATAAATATGACCTTAAAGAGGGCTAGTGATAACAAGATTTTTCAGATGGTCATCTTGCTTGCGGTCTCATCAGCACACAATTCTTCAATATGATACCATGGTTTACCATACTGGATGTCAGATTAGCACCATTTTTATTTAAGACCAACTAGATATCAAAAGAAGGCTATTAGTGAACACTCTTTGTCAATGTTTTGTTTTTGTTATTTTGGGTTTAATACCATTCCTTAGTGCAAGATACATGGTGGCCAGTATAGCTGGTGGAGAAAGAACCTGGTGAAAACTCCCAAAAGAAACAACCTGCTGGAAGCTACTGGCAGTTTTATCACATACCCATTTTGGAGGAGCCTGAGACTCAAACCCACATGAACACAGGTGAGATGGCAGAAAAGGTGAATGTCTTAGACCAATTGGCCATCCGGGGCCCCCTTAACAATCTGTTCAGAAAAAGTAGCTATTACAAGAATTTCAAGATTGCTGCCATGGTAGTCATATCGTCTGTCCAAACATCATCATCTTCATCCAGAAACAACTGCCTATTGTAAGAAGTCTGTAAAAGAAAACTCCATGTTCCCATGACTACCTATTCAGGAGAAAAACTACTAAGATCAAGATTTCAAGATGGCCACTGTGGATATCAAATTGGAGATCTCCTCAGAACAATATTCATTTAGGATTAGCCAGTTATTGTAAGAATTTTTTAGTGAAAAACCCATGTGTATATGTTAAGGATAAGTAGCTAAGAAGATTTTCAAGCAAAATAACATGGCAGCAATATTCAAGGTCTCACTGGTACCGTTTCCATATTGAACCAACATCGTAAGGAGTCTTTTTAGTGAGAACACCACGTCAATAGGACTATCTGTTTAGGAACAGCAGTGACAAGATTTTCAAGATGGCAGTCATGTTAAAGGTTTTCATAGCACCATTTTTATTATTTATCAACTACATAAGATAACTTTATGTTAAAAAACCCCACGTTGACATAACCAGAATGCAAATACTGAATCATATGCGACTCCATATTTGTTTAGGATCAACTAGACCTCATGAAAAGTTTTTGAGGGAAAACACCATGTCAATATGGCTATCAATTTAGTAGCAGTAGTGACAACATGAATTTCAAGATGGCTATATCGGAGATCAGGCTGGCACCATTTTAATTTAGGACGAACCAGACCTGATAACTTTTTTGGTGAAAATGCAATGCAGCTATGCACATCCATTCAGCTGCAGTAACTCAGTTGTTAGAGCATTGGACTCATAATTTAAGGGTCATGGTTTGATGCCTGCCTGGGTCAGCTGTCTTTATGTGTCCTTGAAAAGACACTTAGCTCTCATTTTCTTGGAACAATATAGCCAATAATGTGTTTCAAAAGCTGTGAAAACAACCAACCAACCATTCAGGAGAAGTAATGATGAGATTTGGCAGCCATAATAAAAGTTAGATTGGTGCCATTTTAATTCAGGACCAACCAGACATCATAAGAAGTCTTTTAGTGAAAACCCCATGAACAGGTGCCCTCTTCCATATTAAAGAGTTATTACTTGCAGCAAGCAAATAAACTGAGTAATAAAAAAACATTACATTACCTGTTCAATATGGTGAATTCCATAATGACTTGAAGAAGAAACATGACATGCCTGTCCCAAGTTTAACAGTCTTCTATGCAGGCATTTAGCACACTAAAATTACAGTGCTGAAAACAATCTTGTCTTAGTAAACTTAACATGACCATGACATCTGACCTTCAGACCCTGGAATCTAATGGTTTCTTTATTACCCTAAGTGCAAGCAATCCAAAAAGTCTGATCAAGGAATTTACTCTATAAGAAAAGTTATTCTGCAAAACCCATTATTCTTTGAGCCACAATGACTGTTCTTTAACCCAACAAAACCCATTATTCTTAGAGGCACAATGACCTTGGTCCTTTGACCCAACAAAATCCATTATTCTTTGAGCCACAACGATCTTGGTCCTTTGACCCAAGTACAAGCCCTCCACAAACTCTGGTCATGGTATGTGGTTAGTCAGTGATATTGAGCTTGACTTTTTGGGATAACAAAACTAATAGGCTCCTTCCTTATCTAAGTGCAAACTATCCCCAAAGATTTATCCATGTATGTGACTTAGAATTAATATTGTATGGAAACTATTTTTCTTCCTTCAGTCCCAGTAATACTGACCTTTGATATTTTGATCCAGAAGCTGACAAGAGTTCTTCCTTACCCTAAGTGCAAGGCATCCACAAAACTTCTTAACTGTAGATGGTGGGGAACATGAGTTTTTGTGCAGAACCAATTTATATCAGTGACCTTGAACTTTGATCTTTTGACACTGAAAGTTGTATAGGTTTCTGCCTTACTCCAAGTGGAAGCCATCCACAATTTTTGGTAACTGTAGATGGTAGAAAACTCAAGTTATTGTGAAGAAACCATATTTATTTTTTCTGTCAGCATGGCCTTGACTGTTGACCTTTTAACCTCAAATTAACAGGCTTCTTTCTTAGCCCAAGTGAAAGCCATCCACAAAGTTTCGTAACTGCAGATGATGGAAAACTTGAGTTACTGTGCAGAAACCATTTCATTCACAGTGACTCTATCTTTGACATTTTTATGCTGACTAGAGTTATTGTGCAAAAATGGTTTGTAACAGAGACTGACTGAAGAGCAACATGTAAAAACTTTTGTGAGATAAGTTAAATTTGAAAAAAATTAAATGAAAATGGTGGCAATGTGACATCCAATATGGCCACCTTCTTGAAACTTGCTATGCCGACTCCTCCTAAATGGATGGCTATATCTGATGTCATAGTAGAAGCATTTTCAATTAGGAACTAGACAACTTAACCAGCTTGTTTGGTGAAAACCCCAAGTAAATATGACCATCCATCTAGTAGGAGTAGCAATATACCCGATATATTTTACCATTTTCATCTAGGACCAACTAGAGATCAAAAGAAGTCTTTTAGTGAAAATTCCTTGTTGCTACGACTATCTGTTTATGGGGAGATGTGATAATATGATTTTCAAGATAGCCATATTGAATGCCCAAGCGGCACCATTTTCATTTAGGATCAACTAGACCTTGGGAGGAATGTGTGTATAAAGTTTCGTGGCAATCCTCTATAACAGGGATAGTGATAACAAAGTTATGCTAATGCACAGATGAACAACTGATAACATTCCATCCCATTAGGCTCTTCTAGTCTAATCAATTCATTCAAATATAACTATTTTCAGAAAATGCAACTCAACCTATGCTGACTTTTTATGTGTTGTGTCCAAGTTTGTGCCTAAGATAAGCTGTATGGTCTTGGTGCATCGGTACTTATGCATTGGATTTCATAAAAAATGCAGGAAATATATAATGAACTTCATTAATGTAGGTGTAGTGATATTTTCAAGCAACATTACCCTCTCTGAAGCCTTCAGAAAATGACTTATTCTGAGGCTTTATGGAACTTGGATCATGCACAATTCTTGGTTCAATTTTACAGAAATCTCGCACTTTGGGTATCTTCAGAACAGCTACTTGTGCCAGGGAGAAGAAATTGGATGTACACCAATAAACACACAAGGCCTACAAAATGGAAAAAAAGTTGCAATTTACATTTAAAGGGTTTGAATAAGCAATTATAAATTTTGTAACTTTCCCACTTGCTTCTTCTACCCCTACCCAAAAAAGAGATTGCAGTATTTAAGTCTGTATTTGAGAAGGTGCAAAGATTATGCATCTGGATAGTTCAATAATGTTCAACTACCATTTGGAAAGAAAATCTTTACTAATATATATATATATATATATTATTTTTACCAGCTGCAAGCTGCACAGATCCATATTTGCTGCTGCATAATGTGCCAACAAATCTTGGTCTATGCAATTTGTTAGGAGTAATCAGCAAAATAAATAACATGGACCCTGACCTGCTGTTTGCATAAATGTGATGGCAGATCAGAATATATGCTGTTTGCAGTTTGAGTAGATTTGTAAGTGAGTATAAACGATAACTGCAAAAAATGTCCATTGGCACATATATGTCAAATAACATTTATGAAATACAATTTATTTAAGGCAGCATATTTCTTTGATAACAAAATTGGAGTACATTCACTACCCTGCAAATCCTTTACTCCCAAACCAAAACCAGAGTGAAATCAACAATTACAAAGATCACCATTATATTTACTAATCTCCAGCAGCCACTGTAAACAATTCAGACTAAAGTGATCTTGGCCCCTTTTCTAACTAAAGATTTTTAAAAAAATCTTTTATCTTTACATTTAATCTTGTATTCATTTTAATATTTAAACTTGTAATCAGCACTATATAGCTTGTATTGTGCTGACATATTGTGAATCCACCTACCTACCTACCCATCCATGCACACTCCCACCTACCTATCTATTGTGACAGGATATACAAACCATAATACCAAAATCCCCATATTAAAGCAAATGTAATACAGCAAAACCCATTCTGTGAGATCAACCCTTTGCTAACAAAATACAGTCTCTCAAGACAGATAGTTTCTCATAAAAGTGTGTGCAAAGGACCAGTTTCCAAGGTCAAAATTCAACACTTAAAACCCAGCAAAAGTAGGGTCACCAGTGTTATTATGAAACTGCTGAGAGATCTGAGAGAGTAGCCTTTTGCAATGTCAGTACTGATCAGATTGGTTGAAATGAGCTCTTGGGATGAAAAGTCTCTGTGGTAGAAGTTCAAACAGGTCATCTCTGACCTCCTTCTCTTGGCTTATGGAGACTGGGGAGAAGGTTTGCTCAAATACTTTCCTTGTGGCAATTGCCCTAGAGTCACCAGCCGAAAAAAGAAATTGATCTGATCTTGGCTTAGTTCCGTTATATTTTTTTAACCAAAGCATCCATGCCTGGGTGGAACTTTGTTAGCTTGGAGTAATCAAGATCTCTCTTCTGATTGGCTTGGTGCCTTAGGATGAATGGTACCAGGAAGAAAGGACTTTAAAAATGTGTTTGGTTACCCAGGAGTGGAAACCTGTTCTTGGCAACAAAAACAGTGTCTGTCATGAGAGAAACCAAACCATCCTGATGGAGCTGCAGATATTTAAGGATAATATGGCATGTAGTTCACCTATTCTGTCTGTCGTAGTCAGGGGGACTAGGAGCAAGAGCAGGGCTGGACAAATTGTATTGCCCAATGTCCAGGACTTGCCTAATGTCTCGGTCAGGTAAGTGCCTTATGGCAAAAGATTGGTCCCAGGCAATGTATTTCTTTCCTTGAAAAATTTAGTCAGGTGTGACCTTTTAAACATATGTATAATGGCACTTTAGCTTAGTAATGCTATGGCACCAATTAAAAGTTCTAAAAATGTAAAAATGAAGAATTCCACAAAAACTTGAGGAAGATATACCGTTTCAAACAATTGTAAACATAGAACTACAAGATAATATGTACAATAGTGCTGAAATTTTGTTAAATGTATAACAAATAAAATACACAGGTAATCAATACAAAATCCTAAAAATATATGGTCAATTATTCTTTTTACATAAACTGCATTCCCTCACAAAGTCTAAGATTTTCCAGGGAGGTATATCATCATAAAGCTGATGTTATGAAGCTTGTTTGTTAAGATTTCATGCTGCATCTTTTGTTTTTACATGAATATAAAACATACCCATTTATATATCTGTAATCAGTACACAGGATCATCCGTTCTGAAACAGGTGATTGCTTAGCAGCTCCAGCAGCTTTATCTGTCCGTTCATTACTCTAAGTACCATTGTGGCTAAGCAGCCACAGTACATAATACTTCTCCACTGGATTTGTCCAGGATGAAACAACCTGGCACCTGGTTAAATCCCAAGACAGACGGCAGAGGTCGAAGGCCTTGATTCCTTCATGCCTCCTGTTGTTGATGACAATTACGATGTCAGACAGAAAGCAAAAGCTCCTTCCTGATGACATCTCCTGCCATGAGTGAAGGACATTCATGAGGGCCTTCATGGCCAGGCGACTGATACAGGTAAGGAAGCCCTGTCTTGATCAGTTCTATGAATGAAGACAGGATCTGTTTCACCTGCATGTCAAACAGGTATATGTGCAGACTGGATTCTGGTTGTTGCTCAGGAAGCAAGATAACAGCTGCCTAATGAAGTCAAGTAAGATCCACACATTTAATGAGATGTGATCTAATGCAGCCCTAAACTTTATTACTTTCTGAACCATCATGAGAATTGTGGACAGAATTGTGTTGCACTTCTAAACTTACTTAATGTCCATGCTGACAAGTTACAAAGTCAGCATTCTACAAAAGCACAAGGTCAGTCAATTGTTGTTCCAAGACATGAAATTGCTTGTTTTACTACTGGTTTGCCTTGGATACCTTATAAACAAGGTTCGGTTACCACCAGTCCATGTTATAAATGAAGCGGACTTGAAAAAATTATGCCCCACAATGGTCTAATTTTTTCACACAATACTATGTTGAAACTGATTGGTGTTAACATGATGTCTTCAATTCTTAAGGGTGACAGTACTTTAAGCATGTTTGTTAAGACGTCAGCTGATAGTCATCTAGTACTTCTGAGAGAATGGGTTCATTCATTTGGGAATGAAATTAAAGCTATCAGTATTATTCTGAAAATACTACATTTCTATGCAGATCACTTTTTTCTTCCAATTTTACTAATGCATAGAAGAGACTGCTGTGTGTGTGTAACTGTATGCAGGCTTCTTCTCATGTACTGTTCATAAAGACTTTGTTTTGAACTAAAGCTATTATGATAATGTATTATTATAATGTCTACCATAAAAAACTGCAGAAAGTTCTGGTTTGTGGGTTTAACACCATTTTTCAGCAAATGATATGCTATACAAGGCAAGCCAGTAAAATCTGGTGGAGGAATACACTCTGGAAAACCTCGTGAAGAATCACCAACATATGGGAAGTTACTTACAAGCTTTCTCACATACCAGTTTTGGAAGAGCCCTAGACTTGAACCCATACAGACAAAAGTAAGATGCCAGTGATTTGTAAAGGTGAGCTCCTTAGACCACTCGGCCAAACCAGGGACTGTGATGTGTAATGTGATTATGATTTTTAACCAGGGACTGACAGACTGTGATTGAGGTAGATACAATATGTGACCAAAAACATTCAGTCAATATCATTAATTCTGTACTTTAAAGACATTGTAGATGAGGAACTTTATGCACTGCTGAACTTTAGGAATTTACCATTTCTGAAAAGTACCACATCCAATTTTGCCATTTTTGTAAACAGAGAGCTAAAAATTGTCTTTTTCACTGCAGCTGCAAAAGTAAGACCTACAAATTTATGTGTGTAAAACTTGTATGCTCACAGCAAACAATGCAAAAAGGCTCAAGTCCCCAACAAATATCAAAACTATTGATAAATTGAAAACTTGCTATAATGGCAGAAGACCTATTCAGGACATTTCTGTTTGAATACATATATATAAATATACACACATACATATATATAAATATATACATATATATAAATATACATATTTTTGCCAAACTGTGCTAATTTCTATGTCCAAATAAGTTTAAAATGTGCAAAAATACCAATATAAAATTGTTGAAATGTCCTGAAAATCTAACAAGAACCAGATTATCTACAAATGCGTACCAAGAAACCTGCCAAAGTTCATCCATCTAAGCCACCTCATTTTTTAGCAATCTTGCAAACATGCGATGGATGGATAGATGGACAGATGGACAAAACCAAATCCCAGCTCAAAGCAGTAGAAGTATGGAAATCCTCAAGTAAAACTCACTGCTGGAAACTGAGATGAAACAACGACAATATCAAGATGTCTCAGCTGCAAGCATTAGGGGTATAAAGATCCTTGAATAATACTCACTGCTGGAAACTGAGAGAAAACAATGAGACTATGTTCTGCTGCAAGCATCAGGGGTATGAAAATCCTTGAATAAAACTCACTGCTGGAAACTGAGATGAAAACAATGAAACTATCAAGATGTTTCTGCTGCAAGCATTAGGGGTGTGAAAATCCTTGAATAATACTCACTGCTGAAAAGTGAGATGAAAACAGTGAAACTATCAAGATGTTTCTGCTGCAAGAACTAGGGGTATGAAAATCCTTGAATAACACTCACTGCTGGAAACTGATATGAAAACAATGAAACTATCAAGATGTTTCTGCTGCAAGCATTAGGGGTATGAAAATCCTTGAATAATACTCACTGCCAGAAACCGAGATGAAAACAATGAAACTATCAAGATGTTTCTGCTGCAAGCATTAGAGGTATGAAAATCCTTGAATAATACTCACTGCTGGAAACAGAGATGAAAACAATGAAACTATCAAGATGTTTCTGCTGCAAGCATTACAGGTATGAAAATCCTTGAATAATACTCACTGCTGGAAACTGAGATGAAAACAATGAGACTATCAAGATGTTTCTGCTGCAAGCATTATGGGTATGAAAATCCTTGAATAATACTGCTGGAAACTGAGATGAAAACAATGAGACTAAAAAGATGTTTCTGCTGCAAGCACTAGGGGTATGAAAATCCTTGAATAATATTCACTTCTGGAAACTGAGATGAAAACAATGAGACTATCAAGATGTTTCTGCTGCAAGCATTAGGGTATGAAAATCCTTGAATAATACTCACTGCTGGAAACTATATGAAAACAATGAGACTATCAAGATGTTTCTGCTGCAAGCATTAGGTGTATGAAAATCCTTGAATAATACTCACTGCTGGAAACTGAGATGAAACAATGGGAACAATAACTGTAAGGCCTCTCATAATCCACTTGATGACAACACCATATTCTGAAATTTTCATGCCCTCGGCTCCAATCTGAAATACAAAATGTACTGACATGAGATGTTGATAGCCATTTTGAACCAGAGTGTAATAAATGATTACTAAGCTCACTTCTATGAAACTTTTATTAGCCCTCAGTAACCACTGTAAAGATAAATTAGTAGCCCTCAGCAGCCACTGTGAAGATAAATTAGTAGCCCTCAGTAGCCACTGTAAACATACATTTGTAGTCTTCAGTAGAAACTGTAAACATCAACTTGTAGCCCTCAGTAGAGTAAACATAAAATGTGACTTACATTGTTTTTTGCTTTCTTCTATCATTCCTTTTTTAGAACTTTTAATCCATTTTTAATCAGTGCTATATAGCCAGTATTGTGCTGATGTGCTGTTTAAATCATATACATACAAGCTATGACAGGGCATACAAGACATCAAACAATAAAAAAGAATTCTGAACAAAGAACAGTTTTCTATATGCTATCACAATGGAAATACTCAGAGTTGACAAGAATCCTTTGAAGAGAAGATGCTCTACTGACCATAAAGAATTTCAAGAAATTCTAGATAAGGTCTTTTCTTCTTTTAATTGCTGAGTGTTAAAACCACCTCTGATATTTCTCAGCGATAACAACATTTTTAAATTAGTCATTGTGGTGGCCATATTGGGCACAAAAGTTGCACCATTTTCTGCTAGGACTAGCCATACATCATTAGATGTCTTTTTGTGTAAACTGTGTGTAAATATTACCACACATTCAGAAGGAGAAGCAATAACAATATTTCCAAGATAGCATCCATGGTGGCCATGTTGGATGTCAAATCAGCATAAGTTTTCATTCAGGCTCAACAAGCGATCATAAAAAGTTTTTTGATAAAAACATCATGTCCATAAAGCTTTAAAATTAGGACAGGTAGCAGTTGGCTGCCATGGTGGTAATATTAGATGTCAGATTTGCACCATTCTCATTCAGGACCAACTCGACATCACAATAAGTATTTTGGTGAAAACCCAATGTTGATATGACTTTCCATTCAGGAAGTAGTGATAATATTTTTAAGATAGCAACCATTGTGGCCATACTGGATGTCAGATTGGTACTATTTTAATTAAGGACCAACCAGACATCATAAGAAATCTTTCAGTAAAACAATGTTTATATGATCATTCATTTAGGAAGAGTAGCAAAAACAACATTTTCAAATGACCTCTATACTGGATGTCACAGTAGCACCATTTTCACTAAGGACCAATTAGACATCACAAGATGTCTTCTAGTTAAAACCTTCTGTCAGTATGTCTTTCTGTTTAGGATGATTAATGATACAAAAATTTTCAGGATGGCTGCCAAAGTGGCCATATTGGAAGTCAGATTTAGCCCCATTGTTATTAAAAATCAGTTAAACACCATAAAAAGTCTTTAAGTGAAAACCCTTACTGATGAGTCGTGGTAAGATTTTCACAATGGCCTATGTGGTAGCCATCCTGGATATCCAAGTGTCACCACATTTCATTTAGAACCAACTAGAACAAGGGATGAAGAATATGTATGTAAAGTCTCATGGCAATCCTCCCAGTAGACTACTTAGAAGTAGCAATAACAAAACTTGTACTAATGGACCTATGGATGGCAGATGACAGACAAAAGACAACAAGCCATCCCATAAGCAATTCAAACATATGACCAACAGAGTTCATAAAAATTTGAGATTAACTTTACAAGTTCATGCATCGATAATTACCTTGACTGGCTACTGCTAAGACCTCTTATGATAATCATACAGCACGCAAAACCGTTTATCCAATTCATATACTCACATGTACAAAACACAATTAAACTCTTGTGGGTAACCTAACGCAATATACAATGTATTGTCATTAAGATGGAAAGTTTACCAATTAATAAACATATTTATTCCTAATTAGGGAGAGCCTTCTGAGATGGCTAGAATGTATATGACATGGAAGAATCTATATGGTTATGAGCTAAACACCAAAAGTGAACTCATGTTAGTAAGGCTAAAAATCTGGGTTGAAATTTTCCCCTCTGCTTGAAAATATGTGTGAATTTATGAATACAGGAGGGATTTTAATGAAGAAATAAAGGGTACAGCTTGAAAAAATAATGCATGTCATGCATTCTATTGACTTTTTATGGGACTTTTCAAATGAAGTGCATATCCTACAATTGTGTATCTTAGAATGGAGCCTGCAAGAGATGCATCCAATTACAGGTTTTCACAATTCAAACATACCGTATATTCCCTAATTAATACCAGTTATAATTAACACCCCCCTCCCATTTTTAAGATGCGGGGTAAGAGCTTTGCTTTTCAATACCAGTCAGTCAGCTTTAGATCCATGATTACAACAAAATGCTGTAGCAGTCTCAGTTGATCACACTGTTACAATGCATACATCAATGTATGATGCAACAGCTGAGCATCAAGTTCAAAGACTTACCAGTCCTACTGCAACAAACTGCTGAGTGGGAAAATGTGCTGACTAATTATTGTGTTCTAATAAATGCCCCTCCATTTGGAAAATGTAATGAACCTGGAGGTATTAATTAGGGTGTATACAGCTAACAGTTCTCAATAACTGAACTTTACAAATATTTCAATTCAATCAGCCCAAACTATAGGTTACATGTCTTTCCAATAAGGGTGCACCATGATTTTACATGGGATAGTATGCATATAGCATGTCAAAAACTCACGTAGTCTTCAGCTAAATCCAAGAATCATAGGCAATGCCAGTAAAATGTGAAATATATATCACAATGATCTTCTGTCATAAGTATGATACTAACAGAGATGCATATATAATAATCAATTTCATGATTCAATCATGAATAGTACCTATGAAATATACATTAAACATAAAATTCAACCCAAGTAATGAAACATAAAATATTGGCCATAAATGACCTATAATGTCATTGTTGAGTGACGCCCATCAACATGCATCCAAGTCACCAAGTTTCATGATTCTAGATAGGATCATATGTAACTAACGTGTGAAAAAGCTATTTGGTCATAAGCTAATGCAAAAACTTATCCAAAACAAGTAAAATGTCAAGCGCAGTGTTTTTTTCAGTACAGGTATAGTAGCAGAGATATGTACAGTTAAAATGCAGATTGAACTCAAAGTAAAGTGTAAAATATGGGTCAAAGTGGCCAGTTTTTGTGAGGTGGATACAGTACTCATCAAGATGCATCCCCTCATAGAAAAATTTCCAGGCATAACAGTACACAAGACGCAACCCCCCTCCCAAACTGGTGATCAGTTAAACAAAAAAACCACAAAAATAAAACATTAGCCAGTACTATGTGAAACATAGATCACAATGACCTTATGTGGTAATGATGTAGTACTAATAGAAATGAGTCTGATGATGCTTGCATGAATAATGCTCGAGAAATAAACCTGCGACACAAAATTTAACCCAAGTCAGTGAAGCACAGAATATGAGACACAGTGATCTACTTTTGTGAAGAGGATTTAATGATGTATTCCTTCACAAAGCTTGATGATTCCAGTTAAAACAGTATGTATACAGTATGCAAAACACCTAAGCTAAATACAAAAACTTAACAGTAACAAACATATTATAGTCCTCTAAGTTGATATCTTAAATTTTTGTACAGAAACCACTTCTCATCATTCAGTCAGTAACTCTGAGATCTGGAACACACAACAGGAAGAATTTTTTCTTACCCCAAGTGTAAGCCATCTACAAAGTTTAGTCCAGGTTTGTGATATAGAACTAATGTTATTGTGTGTATAAACCATTGTTCTTCTTTCTGGCATTGACCTTAACCTTTGATCTTTTGGCCCTAAAAATAAATAAGCTTCTGCCTTAATTCAAGTGCAAACCATCCACAAAATCTGGTAACCATAAATGATGGAGAACTCAAGTTATTGTGCTGAACCATTTTTCTTCCATCAACCATAGTGACCTTAACCTTTGACCCAAAAATCAACTGGGTTCTTGCAATCCAAAAAGACTGGTAACTGCTGATGGAGGAGAACAAAAGTTATTTTGCAGAAACCATTTTTATTTTTTCAGTTGCAATGACCTTGTTCATGGACTTTATGACCCAGAAACTCGAAAGGTTCTTTCTTTCTTAATACAAGCTGTCAACAGAGTTTCGTAACTGTATATGGTGAACAATTCAAGTTCTGTGCAGAAACAAAATTGGTAATAGACAGATGAATGGATAGAAAACATCCTAACACTTGGCTTTATGGATGGGAAGATAAAAGATTCATGACCAAATATGTACAGCTTAGGTACAAAGATGTTCAAAGTTAGCTCTCTTGGCCCTCTCCAGCAGGTACCATGAAATCAACCTATGCCTAAGGACATAGGAAAAATGAACAAATGAGATCCAGTTATGCTGTATATATGTATGTACTTTTATGTGTATGGATGCTATTGCCAACACCAAGGAAGTGCAACAGTTCTCCTCTACCTGATGAGCTAACAATTTGGGGACATCATAAACATGCCATAATTCCAATGTCTGTCAAGATGTATGCTAAATGACATGATTCCAATGTCTGTCAAGTTGTAAGTTAAATGGCATGATTCCAATGCCTGTCAAGATGTATGCTAAATTACCAGATTCCAATGCCTGTCAAGATGTATGCTAAATGGCATGATTCCAATGCCTGTCAAGATGTATGCTAAATGACATGATCCCAATGCCTGTCAAGATGCATGCTAAATGACATGATTCCAATGCCTGTCAAGATGGAAGCATGGTACTGAAATAGGCCATGTTGATGTGCATATGCGTGTTAACCAAGTAACTTATTAAACATTTGATGGTATGGAAGAATATTGATAAGATTACTGAGATGGATATAAGGACATATGATTAGATCTGTACATCAACAAATGCTAGAATAATGCCATGGTGAATTGTAATCAGCAGTGTGAATCAGTGGACAAAAGAGTTACTTCCCTTGAATAAAAAATCAACAAGTCACAATTGCAGAGAATATCATATTTATGGTGTAAAAATGTAAGGACCTGTGGGTCAACAATGAGAAATTAGTATTTGCAGATGCCCTTCTAATTAATGAAGTTTGAGAAAAATTCAGAAATTTCACATTAGCATTCTTTCTGATGATTTTTTGTTTATAGCCCCATTTACAATGTACTTTAAAAACGTTTTGGAAATACAAAAATTTCCCCCAAACACAAATTCTATACCTAGCAGCACCACTACCTCAAAAATCCAGCTTTCCCAGGTTAAAGTTTCTTTTGTTGAAAGCTAGAAGTTGCCTGCCCACATAGACGTCAGTTAGCCAGAGTGTTTTACATTTGGTACTGGGACTGCAAAAAATCCTGTTAATATTGCAGTTACTGCTGGATTGGAGTGCATGATCTCTTTGTAGGATGTTAACTGCAGGGATACTGGGAGGGTGTATCTATATTGTGATCAGGTAAGTATTATTAAAGAAAAATATTTTACTCCCCAAAGAATTCTTCAAATACATTACCTGATCATAATATCCTGGAAGGATAAATAAGAGGTGGAGGAGTTACATCCCTTACTCTATAGAGGACATCTCCAGTCTTCTACGGTATGTGAGGCAGCTTCTAGACTGCAAAATGATTGAAGCATCAACTCCTTTTGTCATGATGTGGCTTTAGGAAATATGTAATTTCCCATCCACAAATCTATTGAAGTCATCATGCCAAGTCCTTAAGAAGCTGCTGAATGACCAAGAAATACAGAATTTATGTTGGGGTTTGGACCGAGACAAGGAAATCCCAGTCAACGGGTTACATTATTTGTCTCCCCATGAGGCTGGCCGAGATATATAATGTAACCGGCTGGGGAGATATATAATGTAACCCCGCGACTGGGATTTCCTTGTCTCGGTCTAAATCCCAACGTAGATTCTTTTTCTCACCCAATATTATCATATAAAGAAAGAAAGAATACCGTTACTTGTGCAGTATAGTTCACGCGCAAATGTTTATGAGGAATGTGGCGTGACGTGTCATCTGAAGTACACAGTTTTTATGCTTGAGTTAAAATAACAACGTTAAACGTTGCATAGTTTTTAGGTATTATCACATTTAATATATGGATGTTATATGAAATTAACAATAAATAGTTAATATTTATTACAAGAAAATGTTTCATTTTTATTAGTTCCAATTTAGAAAATTATATTGTACATAATGAAACTGTACTCGGCCCACAGCTCTGTTGTAGTGTAAATACATGTAGCATGAGTGTCCGTGCTTGGGTTATTCACGCGTAATTAGAGATCCGTGTCATTATCATATATAACTCTCCTTTAGAGGAGGTGAAACTGTTTGTGACATACTTGTGTTGTAATTAATATAGATTGTAAAAGTACCTCCGTGTATAAGAGACCCTCCAAATACGGACCCCAGTGGATAACCATGTGCTAAAATTTCAAGTTCACTGATTCTTTGAAAATTTATTTTTCTGTCTTGGAAATATGGCAAGTGTTACAGTGAAATTTGCTTATGGATTAATGTGTTGACGGATACTTAATTCCTTCTGGCTGGTAAGTGCATTATTTGTCATTAAGTATTGTAGGTATATTTTTGATTCAACTGGGGCGCAATGGAGATGCTTGACAAAAATAGAATAAAGCATGTTTGACATAACACATTTCTGGCTGTTACTAAGTTTTCTGTAGTTGTTAAGAGCGTTGGAAGACTACGAAGTGTATAGGTCTATAGGCTATGTGCATAGATCAGTGTTTTCTGTCACAGTTCATTTCACACTGCACTGAGAATTTTATCCTATCTGTAGCACAGTCAATTTTCAGGTCAGCGTCATTAAATGTAGCTAACAGTATATAATTTGTTTCACATGAAGTATTTAAAACTAGTTAGGTAGCTTTAGCTACATTTAATGATACTGACCTGAAAATGTACTGAGTCAGGCTTGCAGATAGGATAAAACTGACTATGCTGTGTGGAACGAACTATGATAATACCAAAAAGCTCAACATCGTGTGCGTGTCTGTGTCTGTCTCTCTCGAAATGTTTTCTCAAAAATGGAGAGTCCTTAAGTTACTATGTTGTTTTGTTATATATTTGTTTGTTGTTATTGTTGTTGTTGTTGTTTGATTTTAGAACAACTACGTCAGGCATAGCAGAAGACAACAAAGGTTTATTATTTTTTAAAGTAGTTCCAAGCGTGTGGACACCTAGACTGAGACAACCAGACTGCGACAACCAGACTGAGATAAGAAAAGTAAGGTTAGCAAAACAGCTAGATTCCTCTGTCGCATGGGTGAGAAAGTAATATGTTGTACCATGGAGATAGGTCCCACCAGTTCTAACTGAGCCTTCTGGGTTGAAAGGTGTCAGATTTTTCCCACTTACGTGGATCAATCCTGATGAGGCAACACTTGGATTCTCTTGCTTTTGTAGTACCTTTAGAATCAGAGGTGTTGGAGGGTAAGCATGCATGTCCAAGCCATCCCAATCTATGGAAAGAGCACTGCTAGCCCATACCATTGGATCTGGGACAGATGAGTACAAAAGTTGTGAGTCTTGCATTTCATCTTGTCACAAACAGATCCAACAGCTGTTGAGCCAATCAGGTACTTGAGCAACTGGTAACACAGGGATACAGCTACCATTCTGTTTGCATTTGCAAACTTGAATGTGGATTTGTTGCAAAAGTCTGCAGATTTGGTTCACTCCTGCCGTATGAGATATTTCATCACAGTGGAGATGTATTTAGAATGAGAATGTCCTTCCTATGTAGTTTCTCCTGCCACCAATAAAATGCTTTGAGTATGGCTTTTTTTGCAAGGTTAACTGATATGCAGTATATAATCCTGTGTGGGCCACACTCCACTAGCACCCTGGAATGATGGAAGCATCTGTGCACCCCAGCCCTCTGTGCTTGCATCTGTACACATTGTCAACTTCTGAGGTTGTACCTGCAGGGGAACACCTGACATAACATGATATGAGATTCCCCCATTTTCTGAGGAGACCTCACATGCATGGAGATTTATTGTTTAGATGCTAACATAGCACAGTGGTTGGGAGGGTCTTCAAGTAATGTGATTAGGTTAAGTATTCTATGATTTACTATAAAATTTGCTTTCTCCTTTGAATGCATTCCCTATCAAATTAACATTTTGAGACTAGGTCGTAGGAGGAGGAAATGCTGATATCCTGCTTAAATCAGGATAAAATAAGATGACTTAAATCTTCTTACAGTTAAAATTCACTTGCAATCCAACAAAGCTAAAAGGCTGTGTTGGTTTAATTAGGTCTGAAGGTCATCTGGACTACAGACCCAGGACCCACCAGATTAAGATTCAGTCCCTTTGATGCTAAATCCAAGACTGAAGCTCAAGAAAGTTGACTCTGCATGCCAACCAACAGCTTCTATAATGCATCAGTTCAAAATGTTGTGTTCTAATGCAAGGCTCATAGAGATTGCTCTAATTTCATGAATTGAAATCCTCATGAGGCAACTCTGATCTTTTGAGACATCAGAATACGCTGACCATATAACTCACTTATGCCATGAACACAGGACTTGAGGTAATATTCTTTTCTCCACATCCATGGAGATTCACCTGTGGTTGGCATGAACAGGATACTGCATAGATGCTGTTCTTAACGTATGACAACTCTGACTGCCCACTGCAGAGATGTTGCCAGGATTTTATCTAAAAGGGGGAGCTCCCCCATCCTCGTGTCACAAAAATAATGCGGAGTAGAGAAAAAGTGAGGGGGGGGATGAAACAACCATAGTTAAATATTTACCTAACACTTCTCACTTTCTTTCAGCTCCAGTCTGTTACAGCTTTACTGAAATCTAAATAAAGATGTCACCTCTAGTCTTATATACATTAATCAAAGGGATGATTATTTCTAAACTTAATCTGTAACTTATCTGTGTATGAATGTTGCTCTGTTCTGAGCTCTCCGTTTCAGTCTGTTTTCTGAACTAGCTCAGCCAGCTTGAACATGTTTTGAAACTTTTCTTTATGGTTATGTACAAATGTCCACAGCTCCCAGGTACTGTCTTTTGGACACTTTTGCTTAAAATAAGACTTTTCACTAAGATAAGCTCTGCCAAAGTTCCACTTTCTTACATCAGTGTTTTGCTGACTATTATGTCAGATTTCCTATCTGCTCCATAATGCTATAATAGGGGTTACAACAAGTCTTATGATACCATTACCACCAGCATGAATTACGTCGTGACAAGCACTTTAAGGGTTAACAGTTAAATAAAAACTGTATACTGCACAGAGTACATTTTTGTATGTGTGACTTTAAACTAATTTGCTTGAGTTCTCATGCATTACTCCACTCTAAGTGAACGAGTTTGTATCAATTATGTATTATTCCTGCACTTGTGTACCCTGGCAACATATCTTCCACTGATCGTAACCAGTTCTAGGCCATGAATCCTGGTTGTATCATGAGGATCACTGAACCATCTGACCTCATTTGATGATAGTTTGGCTTGACCAAAAGGGCATGTAACTCACACACTCTTAAAGCCGAAGATAACGTTATTAGGAAACAGGTTTTGTATGATTAACAGTTGAGCCATATCAGGACCCAGAACAGATTATATTTTGGAAACAAGGTGAGAGATTTTGGTCTATTCAGATCAAAATCTTGATCATGACCTCTGCCATGGTGCCTGAATTTGAAGATATCATGCAGCAGTAACCTTTGAGGGTAATTGGTGCCACCTCTTTCTCCTTGTCGAGTTAGAAAAAAAAAGTCGACCAGATGAGGGATTGAGGCAATCAATCAAAGGGACAATGGTACTGATGCTACACCACTCTTTGAAAACAAGACTCTTCCCCTCATAATGCTATTGAGTGGAAGGCTTTTAGATCTCGAAATTCTCTCCACAATCAAAGATCTTAAATTTTCTCTCACATGGCAGTCCTGACAAAAGTCAGGTGTGAAGAAGATGAACCAGGCAGGGGTGAAACAACTTTGACTATGTTTGTTTGTAACAATTCAGTCTGACCATAATCTTTCTGGGTTGGTCAACTGCTACCTTGAGCAGATCACTGACCCAGGACTTGCCCTATCTGAGAGGGGCCATCAGAGTTATCTTGCAATTCTGACCACATATCTTTCTGTATTAATTTCAGTATAAAGAATGGGGGAGCATAAGCAAAGGCCTATAATCCCTCCAAAATGAGGTGTCATTCAATGCTGAAAGGCTGGTATCCAACAGTGACTGCAACATATCTGCATTTATCTCCCCCAAATCTTCCAATGTCATGGTTGTGGAAGGCATCATCCTCTAGATCTGGGAGAAGGGGACCCTGGTAGTGTCCCCCACAAACCTTTGATTCTGTGCTCAGATGAATACTTCGTACATCTATACTGGTCTTCTGTGCTTTTCCTCTTTTCTCTTTGCCTTTTGCAATATGGCTGACCTTGTATCCCCAGACAACAAACTGCACAAGTTGCAAATAAATGAAGAGGCACATTTGGTACATGCCAGGCAGAACTCATTTAGGTCTTCAACAGCTTTGAATATCTTGCATTTACTGCATTCTGAATACAAGGAACGAAAAAAATAATAGAAACAAAAGATAAATTACCATGTCAGTGCATTAATAATTCACTAATTAACAGGTGATAAACAGTGCACATGAAAAGACAGCATGCATGCACACAAGACAGTGTGCACGAACACTTGAAATTCAATATGCATCAACAATTGCATGCTGTACCATGCGGTTATAAAATTAAAAAAATAATGTATACAACATGTGTATTAATCCAAATAAATACAAAATTTTGATGGATGGCTTGAATTTCACACATAAAGACTCAGATTTTGAGTGAGGCTTATTATGTACTATGTTGTTTACAGATGTGAAACTTAAAAAAAATGGTGATGCCTTGCGGTGGCAATGGGAGATAATGGGCAAGAATTACTGTTCTTGGTGTATATGATGTAGACAGGAAAGACAAATTTTAGTCTTCAAATAGGGCTGGATAAAGGAGGTAGTAGGTTTATAATCCTAATGTTAATGAGATAAGAAAATGTATTCAAAGGAAAAAAAGAATTAACTGAAAAATCATCCTAAACAATATGAATATCTAATCAAACTTGGATGGGTTGTTCCTGTGTCACGGAGAGTTACATGCATGTTTATTTATGTGTTTACCAATTTGGTAAACATAATAAAGCATCTACACCTATAAACACTGCACCCTTATCATATAGGTTTTTCCACAACATTATGGTAACAATATTATATTTTATTTCTCTGTTTGGTGGGGTACAATGCACAAGCCGAGGCAAGGGCACTAGACTTAAGAGACAAAACTTTAGGAAGACAATTTCCACATGGGAAGGAAATAATAAATTCAGTACATCATACAACATGTCATGTCGTATAATGCTGGCATGTTGCAATAAGTGCCTGCTAGATCAGTTTAATGATCAAGGTAAGGTACAGTATCCCAGAGTAAAGGGCAATTTGTACTTTTCAAAAATAAATCCACGCAATTGGCCAATCAGAATTTGAGAATTTATGTGATTACTAAATAAGCATCAATGATGAGAAATTGCTCTCTGTATCTAAAGGAATTCATTTGTAAAAGCATTATTAAAATTTTTAATACCAGATTTTACATCACAGTAGCTGGGGTGAGCAGTTTAGAAGAGGGAAATTTTACAACAATGTTCAACTATTTAGTGGTATGACATCATTAAGTAAAAGTTTTTGTTGGTTTCATGTATTAATAAGACAGCTTTGTGATGTCACAAAATATAGTAAATGCCCACTCACTTATAATGTACATCACTGTTATGGTTCCCATCAACTGTGTTGGAATAAATACTATACCTCAGTAAACATCCAGCTCTAGATGCGGTAGAAGATGCTGTTTGTTTTCCATATTAATCATAACAAACAACGTAGACCCAGATCTGCCAATGCATTATGTGAGGGCAGATTCGAGGCTATGCTATCTGTTTTACTGGTTAATCCTAACAACAGAGACCCAGATCTGTGTTTATTATGCAATGGCGTGGGTTTGAGTCTCGGGCTCAGACAATGTGGGTAAGTGAGAAAGCTTGCCAGTAGCTTATTGTGGGTCAGTGGTTCTTTCTGGGGTTTTCCTGGGTTCTTCCTCCACCATTTATACTGGCCATCATGTATAGCTTATCTTGTGCTGAAAAATGGTGTTAAACCCTATAACAACAACAACAATGGCAGATCTGGGTCTATGCTGTCTGCATTACAGTGCACATTATAAATGTAAGTATATTAGTTCAAAGTCAAGGCAGAATTTACCTCCATTATAGCTAGCATAGTCGCAAATGTGATGAGTGGTAGACCATAGAATGGGTCTGGTATTGTGAGGTCAGAAAACCAAAGCATACCACCAGTTTTCATGCTATCCACAGGAAGGTTGGCCATTTTTCGCAAACCGTAGAAAAAGGAAATGAATACAGGTGCCTGTAATGAAAAGAAATAGAATTACATAAAAACAGCGCCAGAAGAAAGAAGGCAGTAATAAGGAACACCAACTGTTTATACTAGCTAGATATACAGACTGACTAATGAACTTAAATCTTCTGACTCAGAAATATATACACAGAATATCTGACTTTAGAGTGGAGATCTGTACTTTGGTTCTGGTTTGATGCCAAGTTTTGATGACATGTGCAAAGTTAAATGGATGCACAGCCAGTATCCATGGTTACTCCAAGGTTCTTCAATTCCCTGCCCCAAAGACAATGGAGTGATCATGACTGTTGTAATTCCCCTTCTAGCATTACTGAAAGGAGGGATTTTCAATTTGTAAGGTTTGACAGGGGAGGGGACAAGAAGCTGTTTTTATATGAACAGTATCAATGAAGAGACCCCTTCACAGGTTTTGTTATGCTCTCTCAGCACTCTAAGTGTACATGATTTTTACATACTTGCTAATTTTACAGGTGGGATACATTAAATTTATAGGAATTCATGTAATCATGTGTATAAAGATAAAAACTGGATCTTTTTAATTTCAAATTTTGATTCATGAAATATTCTTGAATGCTGCTTGATGTTAATGAAGCTGCAAAAATATTTACATCTATGATCATCAATATGCTAATCAAATGCATTCCTTCTCAAGTAGTTACTGTTCACCCACTGGATAAACTTAGTTTATACAGTAAAGAAAAGGAAAGTGACTAGATTAAATAATCCACATGACTGGACAAGATACAAAAATTTTTGGAATCTGGTTAAATGTAAAAAAAAAATTTGCCAGAGAAACAGATATAAGTAATTAAAACAATTCTGTCCCTTTAGTACAAACTCTAAAGACTACTGGAAACTGTCACTTTGTCAATCAATAGGGGAAGATAATATACTCCCACCTTAATACAATAAGCTAAGTCATTTTTCTCTGATTGTGAGAAACCAGTGTATCTGAATTACTTCTTAAGTATCCAAACAAGTTTTCTCCAGAACCCACTCAGCCTGTACTTCTATCAGAGTCTGATAAAAGTACAATACTGCTATCCAAGTCTGATTAAAGTACAAAACTGCTATCCAAGTTTGATTAAAGTACAATTCTGCTATCCAAGTCTGATTAAAGTACAAAACTGCTATCCAAGTCTGATAAAGTACAATACTGCTGAGTCTGATTAAAGTACAATACTACTATCCAAGTTTGATTAAAGTACAAAACTGCTATCCAAGTCTGATAAAGTACAATACTGCTGAGTCTGATTAAAGTACAGTACTGCTATCTGAGTCTGATTAAAGTACAATACTGCTATCCAAGTCTGATAAAGTACATTACTGCTGAGTTGATAAAGTACAATACTGCTATCCAAGTCTGATTAAAGTACAATACTACTATCCAAGTCTGATAAAGTACAATACTACTATCCAAGTCTGATTAAAGTACAAAAGTGCTATCCAAGTCTGATAAAGTACAATACTACTATCTCAGTCTGATTAAAGTACAAAGCTGCTATCTGAGTCTGATTAAAGTACAATACTACTATCCAAGTCTGACAAAGTACAATACTGCTATCCAAGTCTAATTAAAGTACAAAACTGCTATCCAAGTCTGATAAAGTACAATACTACTATCCAAGTCTGATAAAGTACAATACTGCTATCTGAGCCTGATAAAGTACAATATTGCTGAGTTTGATAAATTACATTACTGATATCCCTGCCTAATACACCACTCCGTCGATAACTCGCGCCCTGATAAGTTGCGAACCCGTTTATAACGCGGTGTCAGGCATGGATCCCAATTTTTAAACCAGAAAATATCAAAAAATTGATCCCTACTGGTTGAACTTGAAAAATCGCGATCGAAATTGGTAATAGAAACTTGATATATCGCTCGTTTTATCGTCGAAAATGGTAGACAGGACCTGGAAATTTAATCAACATTATGAAATATCGACTTTTAATAAGAAGTCATATAATTTGTTACATTTTCTTTTCAAACGACATTCTTAGTAAACTGCAATTAACAATATTCAAGGATATTTCGATCAATGAAAATGTCACTTACGCCAAGTGGAGACAGTACTTTAATAAATAAATACCAATTAAATGAATTTTTAATTGAAATTTGTGTTCTAGTTCTATCTTTTAGTTCCTTTTAAGTGTAATCATCATAAATGCAATGTGTCCTCTTTTAATTAAATGTAAAATGTGTCAATCTACTGTTTCAGCTATGTCCGTGAGTGTTTCGCTGAGAACCTAATTAAGTGCCCCCAGTGTTTTGATATTGGACTAGCAAAAGCATTTGTTGTATTGTTGCACTAAATAAAAAGAGGGCCTCCTTTTCTATTATCACGGTAATTACATTTTCTGAATCAAATAAAGCAGGTGGAATTGAACAAAAAAGTCAAAAGACATACAAATCCTACATGCTTAAGAACCAGTAGCACCAGTCGTATGTCGGGTAACTCATTTCAGTTGATCAATCGAACACTGTGATACATTTTATTGTGTACATATCTAATTAAACTACCTTCAATTAACCTACTCTATCATAAATGTGATTAAAGATAGCAAGGTAACCAAGCAAAATGAGTACTTCATAAAATAAAGAGCTTTGTTTCACAGATATGGACCATTGTGGGGAAAAACGAATTTCAGAGAATTCTTGAATTCGCATGTAGAGATATCCTCAAGCATGATAAGAAGTTTCACTATTACTTTTGCAATGAAATCACAGCTTGAATATTTTACTAATTGAAAAATACAAAAATTGAGTTTCGACACAGACAATTGTCTCACAAAATAAATGTTTCGTGTTTTTGAAAAAAAGGAATCTTCTTTGGTAGTGTATCAACAGTTAGTCTGATTCCCTGCTTTATAGACTCCTAGTTTTGTGAAATACTATTATACAACACTCTGGGAACCAGACTAATCAACAAGACAAAAAGCCATGACGTAATACACAAATGTTTTCGCGTACCATATTTGGTTGCTGAAACCAGCTGCAATGATGTTATCAATCTTTCAGATGTTGGACGTTTTGAAAATAAATGTGATATATAGATAATAACGAACAACTTCATCAGAAAAAGCACTTTATTGACAATTTTTCTCAACTCGATTATAAAATGAGGATTCAGCCATTAAACAGCCCAGTTCCCCCAACCCCCACCCCACGGTTTTCTGGATGTTTAGCGGGTTTTCTTGGAGGTCCCTCGGTAACTCGCACCCTCACTTATAGTGCGGTCTGTGTTTTTGGACCCCGATGTGCGCGAGTTATTGAAGAGAGGTGTAAATACTGCTATCTGAGTCTGAATAAGTACAATATTGCTAGCTAAGTATAAAAAAGTATAATACTGATGAGTCTGATACATTACAATACTGCTATCCGAGTCTGATAAAAGTAGAATACTGATATCTAAGTAACACAGAAGTACAGCACTGTCATTATGACTCTTCCAGAAAATCAACTGTGATCAGAGGAGAAGTAAAATACTGTAAATTATACTGGAACAATAATTTCTTGCTGTGCTAAAAACAATGCCATTAAACAACGCATGTGTACCAATATCTGTCTTTACTGAATATGATGCATTCTTTGACCATGTTGAATGTATAGAATAGCATGAACAAAACCTGGTGACTTGCACACAGTTTTTAAAGATGAAACAGTTTCAGAACTACAACAGAAAGATGCTACAATGATTCACTTAGGAACCTGAAACTCAGATTTTGTATCTTCAAATGATACTCAAGATTCACTTCAAACTGTACTGTATCAATGGATTCATATAAAGAAATGCCAAAATTTGATGTTGTTACAAAAGCAAATTTTTAGCAGATACAATGATATAAGATTTTGGTTCTTCCCCAAAAGCATGTTGTTTAGTCATGTCTAATACAAGCCTCTGTAACTTTAAATTAAAGTATATTGGGAAACAAAATTTTGCGAGTAAAATGCATTTCATTGCTAATACTTACTGATCATAACATATTTGGGGACCATCCACAACCTCACAGTCTTTTGGCTTTTTAAAGCAGGAAAGGTGCAAAAAAATATTTGCATGATGTAACAGAAGACAGAGTAATCTCCACTTGGATAGAGGGACTGGCACCAAATCTCTTCATATGTCAGTTACAATTGAAGTGGAAATGATTGCTCTTTCAGAGATACAACTTCGGAGAGTGCTTGGGAAGATGTGATCATATTACGAGTGGACAGTTATTATTGATCAAACATTTTGTCCTCCAAAATTTTTTTCTTCTTCAAAATATGTAACCCAATCATAAAATATTAAATATGTAAGAAGCAGTGAGTTTCATCCACTCACTCTGGTCTCCTAATGTATGTGAGTTTATGTGAGATATGGAATTGGGTTTGAAAGGATCAATAACTGGTTGCAGTTTAGAGTTTGTGAGATGTGGGCCTGTGTTTGAAATAATTATGGACTGGATGAAGTTTAGAGGAACAAATTTTGCTCTCACAAATCCACAAGAATTAGAGACATCCCATCATTCCGAAGCTGCTGAATGACCCTCAATAGCAGATACAGGTCCCACCAGGCTTAACTGAGCCTTTTGTGATGAAAGGTCTCCAAAATCAAAGCTGGTGAATATCATCTCTGAATTCCATCCTACAGCTTGAATGATATCAGTTCAAGAATACGTGCACATGAATGATATGCTCATGACAACTGCTCTAACAGCATGAGCCAATACGCAAAATAAATTTATCTGGCCTGTGATTAATCCCTTGCAGAGTGAACAGATAACACAACCAGGACAACCACCTAAGCAGAAATATTGTCTCTTACTTTTGGAAGAACTGCAAATAGTCAGACTTGAGTCTCACTGACTGTCTATTGTAGCTAAAGTGACTAGGAAACAGGTCTGTATCAAAGTTCAGTCATAGATGTTCTTAATAAAGGGTTGTAATGGTGCCTTGTTTAACCAGATCAGAATCCATGGTATAAGATATATATATATATATATATATATATATAAATAAGACCACATGTAGTCCAAAACTTTTAACACTGAGTCAAGAGGGGATATAAAGATCATTTGTAAGTCTCCTAGAAAGGCATCCTTGAATAAGAAGATATGTAGCTGTATCGAGAAAACCAAAGATATAAAGAAGGACTGCAATTCGATGGATGGCACAAGTGAAACAAGTTTCATGGAACATTCTTGAGGAAGACAATTCAGTTCATGGAGGTTTATGAACTCTATGCCCAGGTGACTGAAATGTTTTAATGGAATACAATCATATTGTTCCATGTTGTCAAGGAATCCAAAGTGATGCATATGCCAAACAAGGGATTTCATATCTTAGTACCTGATGCCTTTGAAGGATGTAATTCAGGTAGTTTGATATCATGGATGTGAAGATGATTCAGAACACTTACACACAATGCTGTCCATGATTCTTACTGATGACTTGTGTTACTAATGCAGTGGCAACACTAATCATGTCACTGTAATTACTAGTTCATTACCATGGGAATGCCAGTAACACAGATCAATACATAATACATATATGAAAGATATTAAAAATCATTTAGTCACCTGTAACATAAACTTGCAAAAGTAAAGAAAATGCATTTTCTTAGTTGCTACTTAAGTGATCATATTTTTACCTTTCATTTGCAGCCATTGCAATTTCTAATACTTCTTTAAATATTGTGTTTTCTGACACTATTTACTATAAACAAGATGTAAATATCTTTGGAGCAATGATATTTTGATTTGTGGTGTAAAATTTAATACATAGGAACAGATAACGTTTTTCCTGAGCCATATCCATCCTTAAACAACTTTGTTCTTGCAATTATATTAAGATTTTGGAAAAACTCTTGCACTTTAAGTGAAAAATTGCAGTTGTTTTTGTTGCTAGGAACCAAGATATGCAAGAATTTCAAGGATAATGTGGTTATGTAAGAAAGCTTGCCAGTAGCTTCCCATGGGTTGGTGGTTTGTACTGGTGTTTCCTGAGTTCTTCCTCCACCAGTTATACTGGCATTGTTGTATAGTGTATCTTGCACTGAGAAATGGCATTAAACCCTGAACTCAACAACAACAGCACGTTTTATGTGTGGTAACTGGCCATATATATTGGTACATCAGCACAATTTGTACAATTTTGAAGCCTTTTTCCACGATGCTTTATGTCAACTTTGGTCACATTCTGTTGAGTGGAGTTGTAGAAAAAGTTGTTTTAAATTTTGCTACTTTCAGTAATGACAAGTATATCTGATGGTTGGTTGGTATTATTTGTACAAACTTTAATGAACTTGTTATCTGAATGCTTTCTTTTAAATTTTGTCCCAAGAAGTTGTTTATAGGTTTTACTATTTTAGCAATAGCCACCCTATTTGATGGCTGATAGATATAATTTGTACGTACCAGTAATTAACAGAAACCTGACATCAGGATGCTTTTAACTGAATTAGGTCAATTCTGTTAAAAACATTTTGAGAAGGTGTTTAGTTTTTTTTAAAAAGTATTTTAACAGTGATCATATTTAATGAATGACTGGCATCACTGGTCAGAATAACAGAATGTAATGCCAGGATGATTTCTATAAAAGCTGATTAAATTCTTCTGAG
Source organism: Megalonaias nervosa (assembly GCA_016617855.1). NCBI lineage: Eukaryota > Metazoa > Mollusca > Bivalvia > Unionida > Unionidae > Megalonaias > Megalonaias nervosa. The sequence goes on from JAECUM010091025.1 coordinate 52,092, forward strand.
TAGTTCTCTAGTGAAAATTGCTCAAAGATTGTTTTATTTCACATAAATGTAGTCAAAATTAATTGATCACGACCCTTTATACAAAACTGATAAAACTTTATGCTGTGATATAAAAGGTAGTCTAATCGTTATGGTTTTTAACAAAAACTTTGATTTAATAGTTTTAGCAATGGTTACCCTAGTTGGTGAATTATTGGCATAATTTTGTATCTACCAGTAATTAATAAATCTTGACACTGAAAGGTAGTCATAATTAATTGATCAGATCCTTTATACAAAATTGATAGAACTTTATCCTGTGATATCAAAGTTAGTCTAATCTGTAGTGTGGATTTTAAGAAAAACTATGGTTTAATATTTTCCAATTTAAAAAAAAAGCAACCACAACTGACAGCAAACTGACATTAAAATTATTAGACATTTATGCCTGGATCGTACACATCAAATTTTGTCATTATCTATTGTGCAGTGTTTCATATAAGGTAGCATCATTGCATAAACTTAATGGACCTTGATACTAGGATGGTTTCTATAAAATTTAGTTTCATTCTTTAGTACTGGTGGCCATACTTAATGGTGTATTGGCATCATTTGTACAAACTTTATAGAACTTTATGCCTGGAAGCTTTTCAGGAAATTTGGTCATGTTCTTTTCAGTCTTTTGAGATGAGGTTTATTGTTTTTTTTTCAGTTTAGAATTGCAGACTGGCATCAAAATTTGTAAAGACTTGAAAGGCCTTTATGAGAGGATGCTTTCTGTCAATTTTGGTCAAATTTTGTTGAGTGCATTGTTTAAAAAAGTTATATTAAGGTTTTTCTAGTTTTAGTAATAGAGGTTGTATCTAAATGTGAACTGTATTTTTGGTGTGCATTTGACAAGCCTTTAGGCAAGCATACTATTAAATTTTGGTCTAATTCTAACAAGCGGTTTTTGTTATAAATTATATTAAGATATTTTCCACTTTTATAATAACAGTGACCATACCTGATGGCAGATCAGGATCTTCAGAAAAAATCCGAAAGGCACTGACATCAGAAAGCCTTCAGGAAAATTCAGTGCTAATTCATCAAGTGGTTTCTCATAAGTGTAAAGTAATAATGCAGAACAGACGTGACATGAAGAGCAATGCAGAATGAACACTGGGCCATACCATAAGCTTACTTGGCCTTATGGCATTATGAGCTACAAAGAAATGCACATACTAATGCAAAGTATAAAGCATTATTTAAAGACACTGACTGAAACATTTACACTCTCCATACATATTAACTTGTGAACAAAATCATATATGCTTACATTAGCTATAACATTTAATATTTCTGAAGATGTTAAGCTTGAAAGTCACTGTAACCTACTTTCTCAGTTGGGGGGGGCACAATGATGCAAGGAACACCTTAAGGCCCATGAGTACAGTACAACTTCAGCTGGAATTTTACAAGACAAACCTTTTATACAAAGATTATACTGAAAACAACATTCAACAGTTTAAGACAGATGGGGAAGATTGCTGTGATCTACATTTCACTGTGGTGGTTCAGATGGATATGAGGCGTGCCTTTAATAAGTTCCATAAAAATATTATGCCTGATCTAGTGACAGAAAACAAAACTTTCATGCTTGGGTAGAGACTCTCAACAAAGCCATTGATGACATGACAATGCCAGGGGTATATCACAATTTCTCAATACAGAAGCTAACGATGTTGAAAGTGGGCTGTAAACAGAACCCACATTATAGTGTGCAACACACCATCTAAAGATGATGTAAACATATACCAAATGTCAGTCTGTAATCTTGAATAACTTTAAAGTTAATGAGCAGAAAGGAATATGTGAAGGAAAACATAAATACTGAGTCATGACCTTAACCTTGAAGATGGGACCATAATGATGTTGTACATGTATACCAAGTTTCATCCCTAAATTTCAAATGGTTTTAAAGTTAAAGAGTGGAAATAAAGCTGTGATGAACAATCAGATGGATCAATGGGTGTAAATGCAAATACTATATCTGCCACCTCCATTTTCAAAATGGTATGGGACAGAAATGCTGATTCTAGGTATAAATATGAACTTTTATACTTTTTAAATATAATGTATCAAAGAAAAAAGCACCTGCGCATAAAGAGTCAAAAACTGCCGACCTAGCCTGATATCGTTGCGCTTTGTGTAGGACATCAACTCATTAGCAGCTCTTGTCACTGAAACAAATGTGGGCAAAGACTTTAGTACAAGTAACAACATCCATATACATGTAGATAAACTTACATAATATACTTACTGCACATCTGGGACATCTCATCTAACTTAAAACATTAAACAAAAACATATCTGTTTGCTCCTTTTACCATCCTACTAAATCTGACACATTATGTCCAGCTTTTGCAATGGAGTCTCCTCTGAAATTACTCTACAAAAGTCATATTTGGATTCTTAGGGATTTTAATTTCCCCAAATCTGATAGAGAATATGAAGCTATCTGAGATAACCACCATCAGAGATATATAAGAATGTTCAGCTGACTTCTTACATGATCTTACATGATCATTTCATCTAACAACTGTCAAATCCATTGCTGGAAACAGTACATTGGACGTTTTCCCAACCAATACTTGTTCATTCAACCAAAACTTGAACTGGTCTTGGAAACTCGCATCATGACACAGTTTTTCTTGACAGTAATAGTAAATATGGCAGATATGGTGAAAGTATGTGGTCTTCAACTCAATTACTGTTCCGAAACTTTCTGATCAGACTTACCATGACAATAATCTCTGAACTCTTGACCACAGAATCAATAGATTTCTTTATTACAGTCAGTGCAAGCGATCCAAAACATTTGGTCCAAGAACTTACTCTAGAACAATTTATTTAGTGAAAACCATTTTTTCTTCTTTCAGTCACAATGATCTTGAATATTTACTTTTTGACCCAAAAGTCAACAGGCTTTTATCTTACCCAGTATGCAAATTATTTACAAGTTTTGTTTACTATAAATGGCTTAGAACTGAATGTTATGGTCAGAAACCTATTTCTTCTTTCAGTCTTTGACCTTTTTACCCCAAAATAAATAGGTTTTTCCTTACTCCAAGTGCATACTATTACAAAAAAATTTTTGTCCAGGTTTGTGATGTGGTAGAACTAATGTTGATGACCAGAAGCCATGTTTCTTCTTTTAGTCACAACAGGCTTCTTGCTACTTCCTTACACTATGTGCAAGCCATGCTTGGAAGCATAACAAAATAATTTCCCCATACAAACTAAACAATCAAGGACCAAAAGTTACCATAATGCATAACACCTCAAAGTCACCTGGGAACTACACATAACCAACATCACAAATGAGGCAAATAACTCACCGAAATTCCTTTATTAAAATTTAGACATCACAGAAAAATGAAGAATAAAACCCCAACAAACAAGCAGAACTATAATACTGCTCATCTGTCTGGCATCTGAGGCAAGAGGAACTAAGTCACAGACCTGAAATAGTCCATAGGTATTTCAGCCAGATTGTTTTCTTAATGTTAACGATTATAAAAGGAGTGTGACATCATTGCCTCAAACACTCAACTATCAATCCTAGAACACTGTAGGATATGTTCCTCCATGATTAGTTAGTATAAAACAAAATAACCTTCAGTATGTGGATTACTATTGCCTAACACACTTTTTGTAACTTTATATTTGTTAGACCTAATGCCCTTACTAAATCTCACCAGAACTCATTCTTCCCCATGACCATCCGACACTGGAATAATCTTGCCTCTGAAATATACCCATGCTCCATCCTAATATCTTTAAGACTGGAGTCTCAGCTCTTAGCTTTTAAATGAATTCAAATCTATTATTATCATTTTAACTGTGCATACATTATCTTAAGATTCTTTTATTTTGTTCTCAGATTTGCACTTCCCTAAAACCTTCATTAGTTAAAGATGGGAGTTAAGAGAAGATGAAGATGTTAGTGATGGTCTTACTCTACACCTATGCAGACATCACAGTAATTGAAGCGGTATCAATCATGCATGAAAACTGTTTAATCAAAAAGGACTATTTCCGATAATAATTCACTTTGCAAATATAAAAGTTGCCTAGTGCTCATTTTTCATGTTTATGTCTATTCTGCTGGCCATGATAGTTAATATCTTTACCATTGTTTAATTATTATTTTCAGTGATGTAAGTGACATTGCCTAAATGAAGTACTCAATTTCCTGGGTTATTTTCTCACTCATTTTCTTATAGTTTAATTACTATTTTCAATGATGTAAGTAGCTTTTGCTAAATATGGATACTATTTACTTCTGTGAGACTGACATGTGTAAAGTGAAGTTGTTGGTATTTTCAACTGTGGAGAGAATGTTTGCATACCTCTGTGTTACTTTTATGTACTGCTACTGAAATTCCTTCGGATATTGTAACTCCTGCAAATTGCACATTATCTAAGCATACAGCTAACCATAATGGCTGCTCCAATATGCTCAAATAATCATTAGCAGTTTTTAAAATAGGGAAAACTAATTTTGCCAGATTAGACAATAACAGCTTCTAAAAGTGCAAAGAATGAATAACAAAATATATCAAAAGACAAAATGTTATCAGCGTTATCTTTGAAGTCCAGGAGGTGAAATGACAAAGCTGAGCTAGCAGTTTTTTTTTATTATGTTCACATCTGAAGTAAGGCCAAGATGAATACTCTATAATCCAAATCACAACCATCCAGTGTTTTATCTACAAATGGCTTCATGTAAGTCATTTGACTCATCAAGGCAAAAAACAGGGAGTCAAAATCCAAACCTATGAGTCCTATTCAAGCCGATGATCAGTCTTCAGTTGTTTTTAAAAAATAATTATATTGTTTAAATACACAACAAAAATGTTAGTTTAAGTTATAAAATGTGACTAAAGCCAAAAAGGCAATTCCTTTGCCAGAAGCATCTGAACATTCTATATTTGTTAAAAATTTTGTTGATGGTTTTATATCATCAGAAATAATCTGAACATATATGACAAGACGTTTATTGTTGGCTATGTCAGTACTTTCATCTGCCATTGCTGTCACAATTGACGAATTTTGCAGGTCACGTATAAGACTATCCTCGACAACGTTTGACAGGCTCTCCAGTACCTCTGAACAGGTAGTAGCCAAGTCATACTGAGCAGCGGAATTCTTCAGAATGCCAATAGCATCAAATTCTTTAGCCATTAAGTCGTATATTAAATTAAGAAGAGATTTGTATTTTAAAAAAGGGATGTCTTTAACACTCAGTCAATGTACACACTTAAGTAGCACTTTCGCTGCTATGTCTTGTTTGTAAAATTGCATTAAAATCTGCCTGGTGTTGTGAACCTTCAATCAGCAGTTTGTGTTTAGGCAACCCAGCATGCCTTCCCAGTGTACTGTTCTGAAGGTTATTGGGTTTTTTGCACATTTGGTCATCAAGGTTTATTTTAGCCTCTGTACGTATATGGCAAAACATAAAGGCGTCTTCACTGTCACATTCTTCACTCGACTTAACGTCTTTTTGAAAATGTAGCCAGCTATAAGTTTTCAACCATTGCTATACAAAATTATGTTTTATCTTATGAGTAACCGTTACCTCATCTTTAGATGATGAAGGCTTCATTGGTTCGATAACAATACTTTTATCGATGATCGGTTGTAAAAATGATAGTTTCGTTTGTTTCGGATCTATTTTAATTATTTTACCTTGGATACCATTTTCATTCGAACGCTGATAGTATCTTGGAACAATGCAAGGCATACAATTGAGTGAATGGAAATTGTTGCTTCTTTGCGCAACAAGGATGCGCATAAAATAATAGTTTCTCGTGAGAATCGCTGTAAAATCACGCGTTTATTTTTCGCCTCTTTCTCGTGTGTGGTAATGTATGGTTCTAACATCCTGTTGCTACAAATGCTGTGACAGTTACAGGTCACATAAAGTCAGCTCCAGGCTGCACACTGTTGTGTTAATCAGCAAAAACATAACATTGGGTGCGTCAATTTACGTACCAGCGACGATTTTTAGACCAAACCTTTGTTTCTTTTGTGCGTCAAATCGGAAAATTCTGCGTATCTGACGCATGACGCATGGGAAGATAAAACACTGACCATCAATCATTTTCACCACAATACAGGGAATTAAAAGCTCTTTTAACAATGCCTATGATATACAAGGTCTTATTTATAACAGCCAGGATAACCAGTCAGGAAATCCTGGGAATAACTTTTTCTTTAAAAATTCTAACTCTGTTTAAAATATGAAGCAGTGGCACCTACAGTACTCAATTTCCTAGTGTAAAGTTTTCTCTCATTTTGTTGTCTGATTACTGTTTTCAATGATGAAAGTGGACTTGCCTAAATACACTGCTCAATTTTCTGGCTTATTTTCCCTTTGAACATGATAAATTTGGTCAAAAACAGATGAATCGTGCTTCTAATAGTATGGTTGTAACTGTTTTTATTATGCAATCTGTGTAAGTACCTCAAATGAATGCTTCAAATGTATTAACACTAACTGCATGTGTGTATTCTGTACATATATTCATGCACAGTCTTGTCCAACTCGTTACCCTTGTATATTCATAATCTGTATGCATTTAAAATGGTATCTTAATTTTGTAAAGATTTGCTGTTATGACTGTATATATTAACACTGCATGAAATTCTAGAGTAGAATCTATTCATGTTCACTGATTTCTCTACATTAAATTTTAAAAGAAATTATAAATTTAGGGGTGGTGGGTGGGTAGAACTAATTTCATTGTGTGAAAACCATTTTTTTTCTTTCAGTCAGTGACCTTGACCTTTACACTTTTGACCCCAAGTCACTAGGATTCTTCCTTACACAAAGTGCATGCCTTTGATAAAGTTTAGTAATTGTATGTATTTTAGAAAAAGACAGAGAAAACTTAAATTTCTGTGCAATTAAACAAAATTTTCAATTCCAAACAATGAGGACATTCATAAATTTGTAAAATTCCTTCTATCTTGCAATTTCTACAAGTTTGAATAATAGGAACTGAATATATTTCCTTGCTTCTTTGTGGTTTAAAAATTTGGTTCCCTAATTTTGTGTAGCTTTTTTGGAAAAAAAGCAACTCCAAATGATTGTCAAATTGTGAAAGTCGTAACAAAATTTCACAGTTTCCACAAACAAATATAAAATTAACTATCTTCTTTTATGTTTGTGGCACACAATAAATGAAGTATTATAAATGATCATTTGTAATGAACTTTGAAAACTAAACAGCACACCAAATCTCATACACTGCATATCACTGATAATTCCAAAGAATTTTTAAGATTCCATATAATGTATATTGACAGCAATTCATATAAAAAGGTGAAATAAATATTCAACTAGGATATAATAGGATATATTTTGACATTCTGAAGCTTATTAGAGTTTAATCAATTAAAATATCACAAGCATGTACATTTGGAAATTATAAAAATTCAATTGATAATTTTTTTTTTTTCTTTTACCCCTTTCTTGTATCCATCACATTAATAACTCCTGTGACCTTGGCATTTGACATTTTGATTACACATGCCATGTTTGATCTCTTCTGTAAAATTCATGTCAAGAATATGATAACACACTATTAATGGAAACAGAAAATATAAATGGCTGAATCTTAAGTCTGATGTCTGACAATGAACACACAATATAATTTTGTTTATTTTACACTTGAATCAAGTGATCACAATGATCATTAATTTTGACCATTTGAAATCCAAATCACTGGTGAGATTTTACCTCTTATGTTAAGTACTAGGTATTTTGTGTGCTTTTCTTTGGCTGTGATTGGGCAGAGCATAGTTATGGCCTACCTGAATTTGATCACTTTTAAAAAAGTTTTTAACTGATATTTGAGTTCAAGGTCTAGCCTTATTTACAAACTTAACAATGTTCTGGAAGAGAACTTTTGACCCACATCCTGGTCATTTTGTTGTGTCTTAGGTTTCATATACCAGTTGAGGTAAACAAAATTATTTCATAACATATCTTAAGATCAGTCTGTGGAATCATTTTCAGTTGTGTTCAGATCTAATTTGAGAGGAGTCATTTATTTAAATTATTCATTGGAATTACAAAGTGCTCATTGACATTTTTACCAAAATAATACTTTGGATTGCTGTGAATTCATTCAAAGACATTCTGGATTATATCACTGTGATACATCAAGACCATTGTTACATCAAGCTATTCAATATGTTTTGTACATCAGCTCATTCAAGACTATTGGTGTATCAGCACATTCAATACTGGAATTTTTAGTGACATTCATAACAGGTGAGACAAATAAAAGGAGTAACTGACCTATAAATTTTGTAATTAGATACTTACTTCATGTAAGATGATGCAAAGACTAAAATATGCAGACAAGAATCAACAATACAAAAGTTACATTTTGTCATAAAAGAATGATAAATGAGATCAGTTTATGGTACTTATTTATTTTTGTAGTCTATTTGTTCTGACTGCAAAAACGACTAACTGAAACAATTTTTTCCCTCTTTAATCATTGAAGTTTAAATATACATCCCCCTGATCAATATTTATTGAAAAAATTCCTGTTAGGGGTGGGAAAAAAATGTCCTGTACAAGTCATTTGAACTACTGTGCAATCCTGAAGAGATATACAATTAGGAAAGTATATTTTCAAACCAACCTTCTATTATATTTCCGCTTATCCTTGCATTTGAAAGTCTCTGTTGAAGCCTCTGCATGGTTGGCAAATGGTTGTGAAGTTTGGCAGCGTTACGCTGTGTCAGGATTGCAACTGGAATCATTAGACATCTCACCACAATGGTTGCTGAAAAAAAAATTCCAATTATGCTGAGTATATGATATGAATACAGATCATGTATATAAATCCAATGGCATACATGGTCTGGGCATGGGGTTGAAAAAGAAATGGATATTGTTTCTACTCCAAATTTTTCTTTGCCTCTTTGACTTTCTTTTTGCCACAGCTAAATTCACTGAAAACCTTTTGCACATATGCTCTCTTAAATATCATACAATTTACCTAAAATAAGTTTTTTAAGCACATTTTAAAACTATGGATCAACAGTCAAAAATAATTTGGCTTAAGGCTAAACAGCCAAGCTATCATTTTTATAAAAAGAAAAGGGCTTTAAAATCTATACTGTGAAAACTCAGTACCTCATTGTACATGTGTGTGAAAATTCTGTACAGCTTTGTACATGTGAAGTATTTTAGCATTCCTTCCAATTTAAAAAACAAATACTGCTGTATGAGTTGCAACAGAATCAAATTACCCATTGCAAACCACACTGCTACATCGATAATTTGTGCATAGATAACTCACAGACCATACTTTTAATGCAGGGTCAGGTGTTGGTTCCATTTTATTCTATAAAATATGAAAAGATATGGCTCTTATTTCTTCAATGTATAATAAATTGTGAATGAAATTGATAAACGAAACCTGGAGACATCACTTATTTTATAATTAAAAATAGAGGTTAGTGCCCAGAAATCTGAATAAAAATTATGACATTTGAAATTTTATGTTAAATTTATTTAACACTAAAAATTCTCAGGACACTGTAAATAATTATATGATGAAATATCAATCAATTAGAATGTCAGTAATGCCTACTGGTCACAATATATCCAGTTACAAAAGTCTTCTCAAGTGAAATTTGTGTTTTAGTTCTATCTTTTAATTCAGCTCAGTATAATCATCATAAATGAGATTCAAACAAGAAAAGTGTCAAGTGACTGTCACAACATTTCTGAGACAACCTAATTAAGTACTGACTGTGTTTTGATCTCCTACTTAATGAAGTGTTGGTTGCATTGTTACAAGTAATTAAAACTTGACCTGTATTATAATATCAAATTAATTAATGGGGGTAGAAAAAATACAGTTAAAAGACCTATAATCCTACTTGTGTAAGAGCTAGAGTTGTGTGTCATCTGTGGTCTACTATACTCATTTACTAATGTGATACACAACAGCACAGGAACCAATCGAAAGGCATACAAGTTGCATAGAAAGCTTAATTTCACAGATTGAGTTTATTATGGTGAAGTGAGTTCCAAAGTTTATAACTTAAGAACTTCATCAGAAAATGCTATTTAATGGCAATTATTCCAACACGATTATTAGATGAGTATTCAACCTTGACGCTCCTCCCCACCATCCCCCACTTCTCAATATTAATGTCCATCCCTTTCTTAATTTTCTGAGATCTCTCAGTAACTCATGCCCTCACTTATGCCACATGGTAAGCTAGGTAATAAGGGACAGGTGCAATTTCTTTTTGGGGTGGGGTTGGGGTAAAATTATGTTCAATGATGTATACTTCAATTGTGTGAACATCTAATGCTACCTAGTATGGAATTTTAAGCCCTAAGCAGGGTTATTAGAACTATTAGACAAACAAACAAATTTGAAACCACCTCAGTTCACTAGCAAACACATACATTTATGACTGATAAACATTTTGACAAGTTTTGTAATTTTGAAATGTCATAAGAAATATGAAATTTGTAAAACCAGATGAAAACTCCAAGATGTTGCAACACTGAATTGTATACAATAATTACCCTGTATACACTATTTACTATGTAAAATAAGTACACAAGCCAATCCAGTACATATCACTCAAATGCATACACTATTTGCAATGTAGAAAAAGTACAAAACACCACGTCACATCAGTGACTTGTATACATTATTTACCAAGGACACATGCCACCACATCTCACCAATAAATTGAACGCACTACTGACAATGTAAAATAACCACATACCACTGTGTCATAAAAATGAACTGTATGCACTATATACCATGTGACATAAGTACATTCTTCCATGTGTCATATCAGTAAACTATATGCACTACTTACTACTTACCATGTAAAATAACTACATACCACTGTGTCACAACAAAAACCATGTAATATAACCAATTACCACTGATACAATAATGAACTGTATGCATTATAATACCATTTAAAATAACCACGCACCAGTCATAACTCTAAGCAGTATCCACCATTTACTACGTAAAACATCCACATACCACTGTGTCACAATACTGAATTGTATGCACTATTTACCATGTAAAACAACTACAGTTTACCATGTGTCACATTACAAAACAGTGTGTACTATTTACCATTTCAAGAAGCATGTTTGCACATGACATGGTCAAAACAATCAACTTTATGCACCATTTACCATGTACAATAACAACATACCAGTATCACAAAACTGAACTGTATGCAATATATACCATGTGACATAAGCTCATGCCACAATGTGACACATCAATGAATTGTATAAACTATTAATAATGTAACACAGCACATGTCACCATATGAATGGCTCATGTGGCCATCCATCCATCTAATATTAGTTTTTCTCATCCCACTACCAGGGTCAATTGTGGTCATACAATTATGGGATATGTGTTAACTTCTCAACAATGAATCACTTTGAACAGACTAGCTCTCTATTGTCCATAAAAGAATTTCGAAGATATGAACATTTCTTCTTTTAACATCAGAGTGTTGAAACCATGTCTGATATTCTTAAGTGATAACAAGAATGTCAAATTGACAGTTGTCATGGCCATATTGGATGCAAGACTGGCACCTAATTTTCATATTCAAATATGAAGTGCATTGGATAAAGAGTTAATTTGATGTAAACAAAACTTTAACCAAGGCTGTCCCCCCCCCCCACATGTATGCACAAATGTATGCTCGCTGAATGTTTTAAAATTTATTTATCATACACTATGAACAAAGTAAATTAAAGTTTATTTTACTACCTGCAATAATACCTCCCCACCAAGGGAGGCCAACATCAACATGCAGAAATTCTAGAGCTTGCTGCAGAAGGCCTGGCGGAGTGTATCCACCCAGGCCCAAACTTCTGAATGTTGGTTCTCCAAGTGCATTTAAAGACTGAACAAATTCCGTGGGATCTGGAAGAGGCGGCGGATCGGGTATATACCCTGGGGGCAAGTCTGTTTGAATACTCTTCAGGAAAAGAAGAAAAATAAAGATCACATGATATAAAAAAATTTGTTAACAGACAAATTCATCAAGTTTTGAACAAAAAAGTGAAAGAATGAAAAAGTCAGTGTGTTAAGTCTGTTGTGTAAAGTCTTCTGCTTGCTTTGTAAAATTAATTTTTTTGAATGAAGAGTCTGCTTACAAGTATTCAGATGGGGCTTGCTAGAGGTAAGAGGGGTGGGGTGAGGTGGAGAAATATTTTTTTTTTTTTATACAAATCAAAGTTTTATTGTCTTGAAAATATACAAAGTAATCCCTGCTGTTTGTGACCTTAACCCCTTAACCTTAAATTTTTTCTTTCTTGGGACCTTCCATGTAACAGAGTGAATCAACAAGAAATTCAGGGTCCACCGATAAAAATACAAGACCGATATATTTAAATAAGCTATTTAACAACTAGAAATGTGTCAATGGAACACAGATGCCCTTACCATTGTGCATGAAATGGTCTAAAATAGAACTAATCTAAGGTGTGATGAAATGACAGACATAATACATACTGATGGATAGACAAGGTAACACTACAGTATACATATATACCACTGTTATGGTTGGCATGGAAACAGATGCTAGATGAGAAGACTGGAACAGATGATACAAAAAATGATAAAACTACTTGCCTTTGTGATATACATCTGTGGTGAGAAAACCAGAGTAAAATCAACAGTTACAAAGCTCATCCAGTAGCCATGTAAACATTAATGACTATGCAGACATAAAAGTTCACACTTATAAAAAGACACTGGTCTCTTGTCTAATTAAACCGACTAAATGAACAATATTTTCTCTTGACATTTTAATGTTTCAATTTGAAACTGCAATTGGTAATATACAGTCAGCAATGTGCTGACATACTTTTCAAGCAGCCAACCAGCATAGCTGCCAACCCATGACTGCAAAAATACTGACTGCTTATGAAAAAAAATTACTCATTTTCAGAACAAATACTGATTTTTAAAACTTTAATGCACATGTAACTATTAACAACATATACAACCATCAGCAAAGTAGGACAGTACCTTACTTAATTATTTAATGTCAAAGATGCATGTGTTGCACTCTTACACCTTTAGAATGGGCACCCTGTTCCATTTGGGTGCCCATTTAGAATGTGCAAGAGTGCAACACACACTCAGACATAGGCTGTTTATAGTAGCCTCTTCCACACCTTGTTTTTTATTTCTTCAATCATTATCGATTCCAATGGACCATCTTTCATTGATGATCTAAATTCTGTGTGATCTTCTTACTGAACTGTTTTCATTCCAGTACATGAGTAATCTTTTTTGATTCTACTGTCTGGTAAACGTGTGGGAAATAAATTGCCAGCAACACTATTAACTGAAAGTGGAAGGTTCATTTCTTATAGAAATTTAGTAAGCCGAACTTAGATTGAATTACATCATGTTTCCCTTTAGATACGTCATAAGTTCAGGTTGAGTTATTGATGATGAAGCACCAAGCTGATGTTTATTAGCATTTTCATGCTGTTTTAAGTCATGGGCACCTCCATGTCCAATAGTGAAATCACATTACACAATTTGCAAAACGTGTAAAGTTTTCTCTTTTACTAGATGGTTTCACAAATCTAAACAAGATGGCACAATTGTCCTTCCAGTTCTGTTTTCTTTTCTTTCCTGGAAAATATTCTGAATCTTCTGTTTTCCTTTTCAAATGATTAGAAGTTGAGTATTATGATGATGAGATACAGTGATAGCTGCAACTATTTGTGCAATCCAATACTGCAGTTAAAGACAGGCATGATAGCCTCGATTTCGAATGAACCAATCATATTTTAGAACTCTATTCCTACATACATGTACTACATTCTATCAGAAAGGAACCAAGAGCCCGCTCTAAACAGAAAATGGCAAGAAAATTTTTAATTAAATTTTATTAAAAAATGGATTTATAACAAGAAAACATACACTTGTATTCAGGTCCAAAATATGCAACAAATACGTGAAAAACGGAAACTTGGCTGCTATGCAACCATGTAATCAATTAGTCAAACTAACAAACTGATCAAGTCACCAAACAACCAGCCTACCCACCGACATACAGTGACAAAGTAGAAAAGATGAAAGAACAAAAAAGATAATTCTTTTCTATGAAATTAAAGTAGAAGTACTTTGAGTAGATAACAACATCAGATTAATAATGTGTTTGTATTATATTTCTTAAAAGAAAACATAGTACTTAAAATCAGCTTACCATGCTATTATCCTTGTCCACTCTAACCCCCAACTACCATGCTTTAATCACTGTCCACTCAATTTTACCATGAAAAAGTCACAATGTGAGTAACCTTGAGTGACAGCAAGTAATACAAGCACAGTTCATGCATAAGGAATTACACTGATGAGTTGCTAGTCATAATGCCTCTAATGAAAACACAGCATGCAGTCCACTCATCTAATTTCTAAACCCTAAACTCAATGACACATACATTAGGGAGTTTCATTTAACCTACTGAGTGTAACCTATCACAATATACAATGTATCAACACTAATATGGAAATTTTACTACTTAAAAAAACCCCAACATATTTATTTCAACTTCAACTGTGCTGGTCAGGAAGAACCTTTGGTGTAAGCTAGAAGCATGGAAGAATCTATGTGGTCAAGATTACAAGTACTTAACCAATGTTAGTAAACTATAAAGTGAAAGCAACAGTGACTTTCTTTGGTTATAAGAGTGTAGTATTAAAAAAGAGGCATTCAATTATCAAGTATCATAACTGGAACATCTATAGCACCTAATAATTAAACAATGTCAGTCAGGTATGAAATACAGATCCCAAAGACCTCATCTATGTAGAACTTAATCATGATGCATCCATCTGCCAAGTTTCATGTTTTAGATAATATGCATATAACATTCCAAGTTTCATGCTTAGGACAATATGCATATAACATGCCAAGTTTCATGCTCAGGACTGTATGCATATAACACGCCAAATTTCATGTTTAGGATAACATGTATACGATATGCCAAATACTTGAGTGGCCATGAGGCAGAGCAAAAACTTAACTAAAACCAGTACAAGATGAAATATAGATCACAATCAGCTTCTATTGTTGCATGGGTGTGGTAGTAACAGAGATGCATCAATTTCATGATTCTAGCATGATCAATGCCTGAGAACGAACAAACACAAAATTTAACCCAAGTCAGGGAGGCTAAAAACATGGGCCACAATGAAATGATTTGATTTGCTGTTTTACAGCACAGCAATACAAGCTGGTTATTTAATGCCAAGGCAATTGGAGTAAAGTGCCTTGTCCAAAGCCACATCATGTTAGATGACCCAGGCTGATTCAATAGTAAGATTTGAACCTGCACACTTTTGGTTACGAGTCCAGCACATTAACCTCTGAAATCCTGTGTTTCCTCTAATGCATGAATGAGTAGTGCTCATGAAGCTGCATATGTTCACCAGTTTCATGATTTTATGCTGGATTTATTTAAACATTAAGCAAAAAACCTATCTGATCTTGAGCTAAGCGCATCAAGAAGTCACTCTAACAAGATTTTCAAGATGACCATAACTGGAAGTCAGTCTAGCAACATTTTCATTTACAACCAATGAGACAGCACCTTAAGTATTTCAACAAAAATAAAGGCTGATATGGCCATTAATTCAGAAGCATTGACAAGATGGCCACTTTAGAAATGAATGTAAGAGATTTAGTGAGGCTATATATATGCTTTTATCTGTGAGGGTGCTGATACCAAGGGTAGTATAATACATGTAGCTCTCCTGTACTTTGCAGAAGTCAGCTAACAATGTTCTACAGTTGTAGTTTTGAGCCCTCTTTTGATCATGCGGTGGTTAAATGAGCATAAAATAAAAGAATAGCTACATATAATAAATGTGTTGACAGAAACCTACTTGTGTCGTTGAACTATTATATCTGACTGCAAATACTGCACAAACTGGGTGGCATAGTGAGCCTGTCAAACTGCTTAGCACAGTGGGATTTTTCATGATCCTGTTCACTTGGCGTGTGTGAAGACATTTTGAAGAAATCTGAAAAGAAAGGAAGCAAATTAATTTAGGTGTCTACTGGTGTCTTCATGTGTACTTGTAAAAAAGAAATAACAAATAAAAGAAAAATAACTTCGATAAATGTCCTTTCCATCTGACAGAGTAAAAATAAATAAAAGTGATCCAAGATCTGAAATCGCTCACTTGGCTGACATCTACCTATATGCAAGAGCAATTTGAAATGACATCTTGGAGAGTAGAGTACTTCTTCCAATTCTGTTGACTGGTTAAAATAAAATACTTTTCAGTTTCTCAACAATCTTCCGCCATATTTGATGACACATCAGTATCATTTGTACAAATGATAAAAGCCTTAAAAAAGGATGATTTGTACTAATGATAAAGGCCTTAAAAAAGGATGATTTGTATAAATGATAAAGGCCTTAAAAAAAGGATGATTTCTGCAAAATTTGATCAAAATATTTTGAATGCTTTTGATAAGAAACCAAATAAAAGTCTATTTTTAGTAACAAAAACCACATTTAAATGGTTTGTGGACTTAATGCCATTTTTCACCACATAAGTTATGCAAGATAGCCAGTAAATATGGTGGAGGATGAACCCAAGAAAAACCCGGGGAAAAACCTATGACCCACAGGAAGCTACTGGACAGCTTTCTCATATACCCACATTGGCCAAGCCAGAGACTCAAACCCACATAGACAGATATGATGTCAGGAATCTGCAAAGGTCAGTTCCTTAGTCCTCTCAACCACAAGGGACCCCATACTGAAAAGGAAATCTGCATCATCTGAACAGACTTAAAAGGCCTTCCTATGAAGATCCAGATCTGTCATCAGGGATTAAAACTTTTGGAAAATTCTGAAGTTGAAATTTTTTTTTTTTATCAGGATTGAAAGATATGACTTTCAGTTAGTACACAGCTTATGTATATATGTGAGTAGCATAAAAAAAACCCAAAATAAAAGTACCAAGAAAAATACATCATGTGCCTACCCTATGTTTGTAAGCAATATTAGGGCATTACTGATCTAAATTACCTGGACCTAGTCAAGGATACAGTTTGGAACTAAACTGTGACATTTAGACTCCAAAATCTATAGGTTTCTTTATTACCCGAAGTGCAAGCTATTCATGATGTTTTATTACGGAACTTGCTCCACAACAAAAGTTACTATGCAAAATCCATATTTCTTTGAGTCATAAAGACCCTGATCATTGACCTGTTGCTCTCAAAATCTATATGACTTAACCATACCTTAAAGTGCAAGGAAAATGTGTTGAAACTGCAATCACATAATTGTACTGGGATTTACTATGCACTAAATGTAATACCACCCTCTAATTGCTTGGCCTCCACGAGGCTTTGCATTTGTCACCAAATGCAAAAGAATTTTGTTAAATGGCACTGTTTTTTACCGACTGGCGAAAATTGCTGGGGAAAAGATTTTATGAAGTAAATTTTTAATTTTTCATTGATATAGGCAACTCAGGCCACTTAATACATGTTTTCACTATCTGCGGCAGTCAATGGATCATGTCGGTAGATGATGAATAAGACGTTATTTGAAAATGATTACAGCTAACTGCAAGCTGTCATTTGGTTTTGAGAAGCAATTAAATGTGATTAGTAGGAAATAAGGAATGACCAGGGAAATACTCTATTGTTGAACAAGTCGGCAAAAAGATTCGGTGTCACTTGCATGTGTTCTTAATTTATGTTTATTGCAAAATGTGAGTGTGAGACGCAATTGGGACTGCTTAGTGTTTTAGGGATTATTTACTTAGATAACGTTTTTGTGGTCTGAATTTAACTGAGTAACACAGGATGTCCCTACAAGGATGCCAGCCGTCTACTGTAAAAGGTCAGAGTCGCTTATATCAATGAAAAATTTACTTTATAAAACAAGTCTGTATCAAGCATAAAGAAGATCTCTAAAAAACAAAGATTTACATCCAGCTGCATCTGAGGCAGCTACCAGGTTGCTTGTTGCCCCTATTTCTAATGCAGACTGTGAGAGGTGGTTCAGTCGTCAGAATATGATCTAAACAAACTTACAAAATTCAATGGTTGTATCTACTCTGAACAATTTTATGAGAACTTCTATTGATGGGTCCAGTGTTGAGAATTTTGATTTAGCAAAGGCATTTAAGAAATGGACTGGGAAAAATATGAGGCAGATATTGATGAATTGTCAGTGACATTGTTCATAAAGGTTAAGCAGTATTTTATATTATCAGTTATACAGAAACATTCATTCTTGCCTTTCGTATGCTATACATTGAACTTCATGTGTATATAATGGTATTGTTATATTTATTAATAATTATTCTTGTGCTTTGAAATGTAATAGAAACATGTAAAAACTGTTTTACTGTCATGTTTATACAGATTAAAAATGGGGCCAATATAATATTACGCGTACATTTAAGTCCCTGCATCATGGCATAAAATGGTTCCTATGGCTGAAAAGTGGCTCCAAATTTTTAAATTTGGTGAATTTCAAGGTGCAAAGAAAAATATTTCCACGGGAGGCCCTGTAACTGGTCAAATGAAAATCAAGATATCATTAGGCTTAATATATCATTTTCGATTGACCACTGAAAGGGCAATATATTCCATCCAGCTTGTTGCACTTGCATATTAAGTGGGTGCAATCTTGGCCATGTCAAATGGTAGCATGGGAAAATGGTTCAACATTCCTTAAAGGTACAATAGTAAGTCAACTTTGTGTCGAATGCCTGAGCTAAACATTGGTACCAAATTACATTATCTATGCAAAGTGCAGCTTGAAATATTGGCATTGGTTCTTAAATAGGTCCTGTGAGAAGACAGACAACTGTCCTCCCTTGTATTATTAAAATTTTTTGGTACATTGTAAGCAATGACACAAGTGTGTGTGATTAGATTTTTAATATAGTTTTTAAAAAATGTCAGTCATATTGCTACGATGTCTGCAGTGTGGCAGTTTATAGTGATGTCTAGCAATGGGGCATCATGCCACAGACATGTAGCATTATGTCACATCCAGGAACATTAGGAACATTATCCTGACACCAGGCTGACCAGTCTTAACACTAATCTCCTAATGCTGAGCTCCTAGCAAGGTAGCTATAAGTACCATTTTTATAAGTCTCTGGTATGACTCAGCTGGGGTTCGAACCTGCAGCTTCCTGCACTGCAATGATACAAGACCCTGTTACTTGATGTTAATCAGTGTAAACAAATATTGTGGCTGTGGTGTCACTAAGAGATGTGTTTTCTTGAGAACTGTGAGTTTATGAAACTGTGTCAGATTGGGTATGGGAAGTCAAGAGAAATTGGGAAGCTTTAAAGAGTTATGTTCCCTGACAGACCTATGTCAATAACTAGTTATGCGCAATCAAAGAGGAGATAACTCTAATATGCCTTTGAAAATTAACATTAGGCCCGGAGATCAGAACAGGTCTCTTTTTGTACCACACCCTGTGTTAAAGTAATAACGTCTTGCATGGAATTATTGGTTTTCATATTAAGTAAAAACCCCAAATCTTGTGTATCTGGCATTATTTTAATTTTAGCGCACGTTTTAAGGCGAGCAAGGGCACTATGCAGTATTTAGATTGCATTTTATCCTCTTATTCGGCCAAATACGCTCTCTACACATACATTTCTAGAAAGAGCAACGATTTTACAATTTTTCAGATTTTTCCAAAACTTTTAGCTGATGCATTTTGCATGAAATTGAGTTTTTGGATTAAGTGGGTCAGACATGTAATCCAAACCAGAATATGCAGTACCAGCATGACGGAAGTAGTAACGGTACTTAGTGACATCATTCTCAAGGCGCAAAAATGTTACACTGCAAATTTATATCAATTTTTTGGACTAAAACTGGCACACCATATGGCAGATTCATAACTTTTCAAACACTAGATAACGCAATTTTAATAGGACTGATCACCAGCTTATGAACTGGACTGCTACTTGGTGATTTTCAGGGGCAACATACACTGTTATAAATACAACTTAACCCTTCACCATCTTACTGAAGTGTCGTTACGTATAGTCTCAACTTTTATTTTGCTACTCAGTTTTTTGGAACTTATATCAGTCAAATTGAAACAATGCATAATAACTCGCATTTTACATTTTCGATTCACCCGAATTGTAATAATACTGTCAAGTAAATCAAAGCGATGTGAATCCTAATGTCAGTGGCCATTTTCTCCAATTGCCGTATGTAGAAAAAAATCTGAATACATGTTTTAAATGCCTTTTTTTATTTACTCATATAAATTCAATAATACTTAACATTTGTTTAGTTTATGGTATTATAAAAAATGTTTCCATTTTTTTTACATTTTTGCAAATTCCCGATTGTTAAAGAAAAAACTGTTTATCTCCAAAAGTAGAAAATTTTGACGGCTAGTTAGTTTTAGATTTCAATTTTTTAACAGATCCTAGCGTAATATCTTAGGGTTTATGATGAAAAAAAATATAAATATGTAATAATGAGACCATGATAAATCCAAAGAAGTTAATGTTACAGCCTGAAAACATGTTTTTCAAAATACCTTGCGCATAGCTACTATAGTCCAATGCTGTATTATTGTGGGCTCTGTATTATCGCGGCAAACGGGATTTTCCGAATAATTTTGGACACACGCCGTCTAGCGGTTGTTTACAGATGTAAAGCTGTAGCAGTAAAGATCCAAATATCTTACAGCACAATTTCCTCTAAAATGTCAACATTTTTTTATAACTTTACGATGAAAAAGAATGAAGATCACATTTTTGTAAAGTTCATGCAATTACGTTTGATCATCATATAAAAAAATCCAGTTGAACATGCTATACCTGCATTGGCTTTGGTTACGAAATATATTCAGTGTATCGTCTGATGTTTGATGATTATAGGTCATATACTGATGATGACATACATGTTCTTACAAGGTCAAGGTTGCAATTTCATTTCATGGTAGCCAATATGGACCAACATTCACAAAATGTTGTAGCTGATCATATTTCTCGTACGTACATAAGAATATAATAACAGTTAAACTTTCTTTAAATCTGTAATATTTTAATAATAATAATAATAATAATAATAATAATAATAATAATAATATTAATAATAGTTGTTATATAGTTACATTTCTTTGCATATTTTGCATTTAAAATTCATATAAAGTTAAATAATTGTTGCATTTAATTTGTAATGTTGTTATTCATGGATTCCGCATGGATTTACACTTGAATTACATTTGTGTGTTGGATTTTATCACTGGATCCTTTCCTTTATTGTGGAAATACTAAACCAGTACAAGCGTGGACATTTCTTCTCATAGGTAAGTCGTATTTTATTTTTATTATAATGCTTGTGTGCTACCATACGTAAGTTGAGCAAATACCGCAATAATATAGAGTTGTTCCCCCATTGTATGTTAATCTAGGTCAGCTATCGTATGCTGTTTTATTGACATTTGCGCGCTTCGTTTGACAAAGATTTTTTTATAGGAATAGAAAGAGGGAAAGTCAATGAAACTTGACAAATTAAAAGTAAGCAACAATATCAAAACAGTTTTAATATGTACCAGTAAGAACATTATGTACCGCGATAATACAGCGTCCCATGCTATAACAATTACGGAATGAAGTCAGATTTCCTGACCACGTTATACCTGGACGGGGACGTCATCGCAGTATTGCCCTTTAAAAAAAAAAAAAATGTTAAAAAAACCCTAAACAACAGAAACTCCAGTATTAATTCATAATGAACATAACAGATGTCCAGACTCCAATGACATTGAACTGACATGACAAGTTCACGTGTCTACCACAAGTAGCAAGCAGCGGTACTTTGTAAGCATGAATAAATTAAATTTGTGAGGTCCTATGTGATGGATCATGCACGCTATTGTTTCAAGAAGTTTACCTTAAATAACCTAAAATGTCCTGCAGTCTGTGATCTCTGTACGTGGTAAAGTTTACATAACGACAATCGACACATAGAAGTCGCCATTTTCTTTTTTTTTTTTTTTTTTTGTTGTTGTTGTTGCTTGCACAGTAGTTACTTCCTTAAACATCAAAATTGACAGGAGAAATATTTGTATCTGGAAACCAGACTATTCGCTCGGAAAGGTAAACAATAATTCTGTTGCCGGAGACCGTTATGCGATCATGTCACCGGACATGCAAAATAAATGCGGATATATATATATATATATATATATATATATATATATATATATATATATATATATATATATATATATATATATATATATACATGCATAACATCATTAATTCAGACAACATTTATAATTAATTTAATCGATTAGCGGAATAAGTTGAAAGCGCATGTGTCAACTAGGAAGGTTCTATCTTTGGCGGCAGTATTAGTTACCGGTAGTGTTTATTTTTTTTCTAAAGGATAAAAGAAGCTTTTGACATTGTTCCGCACGAGTCTTTAAAGTATAAAATATTTCATGATGGAATTTCAGGTAAAACTCTACCAGACTATTTTTTATGTCTTCGAGAACAATGTGCGGTTGTAAAGGGTTTCAAATCTGGTTGGTTCAATGTAGACTCTCGAATTGCTCAAGGCACAATACTTGGACCAGAGCTTTACACATTGTACATCAATTACATCATTATTAAAATTAATTCAGACTTCTCCTCTTTGTAGATGACTGTGTATGCTACAGATCAATCAAAACCCAGCAGAATTCCAACAAATTACAAAATGATATTAATAAACTTGGACAGTGGGCACCAAAACGGGACATACGATTCCAACCTAAAATAAAATGCAACAAAATGCAAGCAACAAGAAAGAAATGCCACAAAACTGGTGAATTATATTCATTGGAATATACTACTTTAGAAAATCTCGATCAAACAAAATATTTAGGGGTCATTTTTACTAGTGACTTGAAGTGGAACCTTCAGATTCAAGGATTATGCACCAAAGTAACTCGTACTTTAGCCCTTTTAAGAAGTAACTTGAACATCTTATCCACATAATACGAGAGAATTTGCTTTTAAAGTTTTTTGGCACCCAATCTATATTATGCTAGTACAATCTAGGACCCCCCCCCCTTTTTCTAGATGTTACAGGATACAATTGAAAAGAAAATTCCAATATCAAGCAGCCAGGATTGTTACATCTGTTACGACTCTATGGTCTTCAATTAAGTATAAGAAAAGAGCGAAAACCAACAAGTTTTGAAAAATTCAACAAATAATTTGTTTCCTTTGATACAAAGAGAAAATTTAAAAATAACATATTATTGTGATTAAATCCCAAATAGTCCTAAATGTTCAATCACAAGTACAAATGTATGAAGTTCCAATTCGATATCAGTGGTATTCCAAATAAGTTCCATTGTTGAATATTTTGATTTGCCTGTAGTTTCGAACTTGGTAATGTGTCAATGACCCGAACTGTGATGATATATTAAGAGTCTTTTCATGTATCACAAAAAAAAAAAAAAAAAATAAAAAAAAAAAAAATAAAATAAAAAAAAAAAATAGTCCAAAAATATCCTTGTTTGACTATAATTTCAAATTAATGTTTCTGTCCAAGAATATTATTGGTGAGCACTTTGTATCTCCAGCTTATACTAATTTGAATAAATAATTCCTCCCAAATGAAAAAAACAAAACAACAAAAATAAAATGAGAAATTTCTAAAGTAAACAACATTATATAAAATGCTTTGACACAAAAATAGAACTAGGATGAGGGCAGAATGGTCATTTCTAGAACATTCTAAGTTTTCAATAAGATAAGGTCTATTACTAAAATTATAACAAAGAACTTCGCAAACATCAGATACACCAGGTTTTTCCATGGGGGGAATACCAATGTCAGTAGTGATATATGACACTTTAGGGACAATGGGGAACTCCGTGTTAAATACCCCCCCAATTTTTTTTTTTTAGGGATAATGTGAATTTAACATGGGAATGCCATAGGTGATATCGCAGTACTGGATACTAAGGAAAATTGGCAACAGTGTTACAAGTGGCCGATCTCAATCTGGCAGTGAATTAGTAACAGTGTTCGAACTGACCTCAATACGAGCTACTCCAAAGACACAGCCTGTAGCATTCCTGAAATGTAACAACTGCAAGACGCCTTAGCTACACACAACGCGTTGAAGTACACCCTCAAGTGATGCGTGCGCCTTGGATGTTTCGATGGCTCGATTTCCCAGACAGAAAATACATTCGCGTCTTTCATCACGAAGAACATTTCGATGCCATTACCAGTATCACTGGATTCCTAGGTTACAGATACAACTGTGAGAAATGTGACTATGGTTATACCCATCGAGAGCAACACATTCATTGCGGACAGAAATGTCGGGGTTGTTTAGTCTCTAAGCTCTGTCGTCACGAAGAACAAGAACGAATCCATCGCTCAGCTTGTCTGCGAAACCTTTGTCAGCTCCACGTGTTATCAACAACATCGCATCAAACAAGGTTCACCACAAAAAAGTGCTTGTCAGCTCCTGAGATTGTGCTCTACGTGCAGACAACTCATACGCACTAATAATGCCACAGCGCACTTTTGCCGAGGAAAGAAACTATGTCATATTTGCCACCAAATTGTGGACTTGAAACATGAATGATACATTCAAAAATACAATCGAAAATGGAGGACGAAAAGAAGAAAGATAATTTCATCTTTTTTTTTTTTTTTAAATTTCGAATGCATGCAAGAGACCGGCATTCACGTTCCTAATTTCTGTGTGGCTCATCGAGCGTGTGAGAAGTGTATCAGAACCAATCTTTTTTTCATTGTTCCCGTTGTAGCAAGATTCATGGAGAACGTGGAAATATCTTTCGAGGACCTAACACGCTTCTCAATTTTGCCCGATGGATCTTATACCATATAGACGACACGTGGAGTCCAGTGACATTGAACGTTACGGATATTGCATTGTTTTGCTGCGGTTATGGCTCACAATTTCTCGAATAAGATGGAGAATTTCTTCTGAAATTCTATACAGAACAAGGTACCGAGTGTCATAAGGACACCATGAACGGAGCCAAAATCATCTGCTTGAAGGTATGACAAGTAGAGTTTAAAGATTCCATGAGTTATTTTGTTCATGCCTTTCAGTTGAATGCCTAAAATGTTTGGAATGACAGAAAGGGCCAAAGGGTATTTACCACACTTTTCAATACTGAAGCTAATCAACATGCCATCTGCCACATTTGCCACATGCGCTCTCACGCTTTGGACTCCTTCGACTTTGAAGAAGAAATGTTAAATTATTATCGACATTTTACGGTTTTGCTGTGGAAAATTTTGCCAACTGTTCATGTGGAACGGAGGGATTGATCCTTTGTAGGAAGCCTGTACTAACTGTAACGAGCCTTTCTCTCAAAATAAGTAACATGTAAGAGTGATAAGCAACAAGCTTTGTAAAATTCTACAAATAATTTATTTCCATTAAATACAATGCGAAAATGAAAAATAAGAACTTGCGGTATTGCGAATAAAAGCCCAAAATGATCCTAGAATTATAGATACAAGGCCTAATAATAAAAGTTATGAATAAACTTTAGAAGAAATCCTAATTAAATCCAACGCTGAAAGTATTGATGTGTCTGTGGTGCCCTGTATCGTGGTGTTGTACCAACAGTCTTTTGTTGAAACACAGTAATATAATTACAGGTTGAACTGAATGCCTCTGTCCAGAATTTTTATGAGCACTCTGTACTTCTAGAATTAAATACTTTGAAGAAAGAAATTCCAGTCCAAATGAACTACTGGACACAACACCAATACAAATTGATTCTGCTAGATCTTAAAGCACGAATGAATAATTTTTCCAGTGACAAGATTATATATCCCTCTACTTGACCTCAGGTCACAATTAGAATTTTCTAAAAATCACTAATGGAAATTAACCTTCTAGAAGCTTAATAAAATGTTAGTTATAATTAGAAGGTCTAATTCTAATATATAACCTGAAGAATGTTTCCTGTGACTTTGCCTGGTTACTGTGGCTTTGAAAGTCGATCACAAACGTTCAAGGGAAAGTGGCCTAAATATCTGGGAGGACCTACACCCAAACAATTAGCCAGAGCTGGATTTATCTGCTTTACATTAGAAGATTGAACGTTACCCTCATCGATAGTTCCCAGAATTTAGTCTCAACATCGATGTCTTCAACTCTGCTACAAGAGTGTGAATAACTAAGGGTATTCGAAAGTTGCCGGACTTGGGTATAAAAGCTAACCAACATGTCATGACCATTATCAGTAGCGTTGCAACATATTCCATGGAAGGAAGCCAATGACAATGTTTAGACCTTGGAGGATTACCAAACATTTTTACATTGTTTCCTTTGAATTTTGGACGCCATGTGGTGTGTGTTAGTGACTTCTTTTTGGAAGTTTGTTTGTCAGCAGATTCCTCGTGGGCTATTTACGAACAGTTCCAGCAATGACATTATAACTACTGTTCCTTTAAATGTGCACTAGAGGCTCATTCTGTTCATATTGATACTTCTCAACCTCTGCGTCAAGAAAATATTCGTGACGCTTTATCGACTTTGGATGCTTCCGAAGATGTGTGTAGCTTGTGACCTACACCACCTCCGGAAAGATTTACGTGCCTGGAAAAGTGTTGGCTTCGATACTTTGACGAAAGAAGTGGCTGACTATTCCAAAACTTTGTATTAATGACTTAAAACATCAAGTGAACAATGTGACCTTTAAATCCGTGTTAGCCACAGTGGAAGAAAAACCCGACGCAGAAGAAAACCAAATTCAGGACAGCAACACCGTCGTCGACATCGACACGAATGAAAAGCCATTCTAGGAGAAACAAATAGAGACTGTCAATAGCGTAGAGACTCAAAGAACTTTACAGTGTGTCCTAGAAATTCTAGGTAACATCAGAATCGACAATGTTGTATAGTGATTTGTTTGTATTGCACTTTGATCCTTTTGCTTTGCATTTTAGCGATGTACTTAACGATTTGCCTCTTATGTGTTTTTGTATTTCTTTTCAAGTTTAAACTTTGAGCACTGAATAAGTTTGAGATGAAACATATAAAATCTCTTGTGTTATCTATGTTATTCTCAAAATTCTGATCACCTTCGCTGTGGCTATATCTTCCTCTTCTACGTCTTCCTTTGCTCTTAAAGTCATTGACGAAAAGTTATATCGTTCAAGTTGGGAGGCACTGTATCTTCGCCATGCCTTTAACATGTTGATTGCTGGACCAAGTGGTTCAGGCAAAACCGAATTTGTCAAACGTTTGATTGAGCACAAAACCCATATGATCGAGTGTCCGCCCCAACGTATCGTGTGGCTTTACGAAGACTGGCAATCAGATTACAGCCTCCATCGAGAAAGTCAGTCTTCGCCCAAAAAATGAAAAAGAAAAGGACTGTCTCCTCGTTTGGCGAAACATTGGGATGTGTTGTCGGTACTGACGAAAGCTCATCCACCCACGCAAAATCAACTCATTCAAACAGCCCTAAAGAAATCATTGATAATGTATGTGAATATTGTTCGGAAGTATTGAAAGGAACGGTACCCTTGCCCAAAGCACTAGAAAGAACACTTAGGAAAGCATCAAAATGTTCGTCGCCAAATGGACAAAAGGAAAATACCCAATTATCAAAAGAAAAAGATGTTAGTGCAACGCGGTGGAATTCTGCTGCTCCTTTGTTTGGAGGGCTTTTTGGACAAGTTTTAGAAAGCGGTAAGAAATGAGGACGTAGAAGAAGATAAAAACGACGCCTTTTCTATAACGACGTCATAAGTGTACTTTGCAATCTCATGGAAGGACGAAAGCGGACTTGAGTCCCTACATGCGATGGATGGAATTCCATTGTTGGCAAGAAGAACGGACCCCTCATTTACCGCCTAATCTTAATCTGACCAAGCTGACACAGATGCTTTTTGTATTCGCTGTCATACTTTCTGTACTTCTGTCGTTGATCTCTTCATAGGAGCCTGTAGCGTCCTGAAGCCAGACCTGGGTAGGTTTTGATGCCATTCGATTAATTGATTCGGGGTACAGATTTACATGTACTTAGATTCATTGTCTGAAATTGATTTTGTCAATACTCTTCTGGGAATTATGTCCAGAAACTTACTTCTTCTTATTAGCAATGATCGAATTATGAATTTTCATCTTTTGTTTATCACAACTGTTGCTTCACAGTGGGACAAAGTACACAAAAAACGTTTGGCAAGGCACCATCATGATATCCAATGCGTTCCAAACCCCTATTACTCATTTAAAATATATACTTAGTGATATGATGTCATTTTCTCTACTCCTACCTTCTAGCTCACTTTACATCCTCAAGGTGTAGAACAAGGAATCAACTATTAAACGAAGACATACATAGTGCCACGCGATGCAACTAGAATCACTCTGCGATCAGTGATCATGCACCAAGAGACATGGGTGTTGCATCACAGTCTTGCCTCTCTACTATCAAAAGCGATATTGTTTGTGTGCGCATCTATGGATCTCATCCACGCACCCATAATCCACAAACTCATCATGAATGACAAATCCAAAAAGAATACACATTTTTCTGGTTTTGTCAGGCAATTGTGATTTTGAACGTCAATTCAAGCCTAAATATTTGAATGTCACCACTCCCAAATCTTAGCTGGAGTATAATTTGTCTACATGGGACGAGGAAACAAAGAACCGTGTTTAATGTGTGTTGTGACGATCCGTGTGGATTATAAAGAGTCAACTTTTTTGGAACATGCCAGATGGTCTCCGTCCTGTCACTACCTTCCTTTGGTATGTCATGATTATCACTCTCATGAATACTTAAGAAGTGAATTGATTTGTTGTTTATCTTTGGAACTGGGAGAACGCATTTACAGATATTTTGAACAGATTCAAGTGAAACACGAAGAACAATAGCATCCTTTGAGACATAGACGTGTTTATCATTGGTATCTGAATGCTTTAAGATGTCTGATAAGTTTGAAAGTGTTAAAATGGTCAATTAAGAAGATTGCCACTGTCACGACTTTTACCTATAACGTTGGATTGTTGCACAGAATTCCATCGGTCGAAGTCCAGGAAAATGTTCAAGACATACAGGAATACAAATTTTTTTTTAAAAAGAAGTATTGCTTCAAGAAGAGACTCCTTTACGACGTATCGTGTGTAATATCATGACTGAATTTCTTCGATATGATTCAAACAACTTGCGTGGCAAATGAATGAATATGACCTCACAAATATATGTTACCATAAATAGATTGTTTGAAAGATCACATTCAAAATTGACCTTTGGAAATGCGATATGATAGGTACTTGATATTGATTCAGGTAAAATGCAAACGAC
Source organism: Megalonaias nervosa (assembly GCA_016617855.1). Taxonomy (NCBI): domain Eukaryota; kingdom Metazoa; phylum Mollusca; class Bivalvia; order Unionida; family Unionidae; genus Megalonaias; species Megalonaias nervosa. The sequence goes on from JAECUM010091025.1 coordinate 81,515, forward strand.
AAATGAATTAAACTTTTTAATCTGTTGCTACCTGAAAAGTATAAGAATGAAAATTGTAGGGAATTGCTTTGACCAGGTCAGGTCAGGTGGCAGATATAGGCGACCACCCGGGTCGCCACATTTCGCGGAGTTTGCGGAATTTTTTTCCGTGGGGGAAGGAGGGGACGCTCACCCCGGGTACCGTATCGTCCAGCGCAAAAACTTTAAACGGCCCTGTGTATGACAAACATCAAATTCTGTGGATAGAAGCTTCTCGATGCAATTAGTGTGGAACCGAATTTCGTCTTTGCAATAGACAGTTTAGAAGAGAACATTCAGAATCTATCATTATAACTGCCTGTGCAGATTTACAGATAATTTGCACAGATTCAAGTGAAACGCAAAGAACAATTACATCTGAAATGGGATAGCCAGTGTATGCAGTGGTACAGTAGAACTTCGATTATCCGGCAATCGATAAACCGTCAATCTCTGTTAACCGTCAGGGCATTGTACGTCAAAATATTAAAAACAGGTACATGTACATATGTAGATATTATGATTTTTTGATGACCCAGTATATTGTATAATACTTTTAATGTACATATTCTATTATCCTATTCTCATATCCGTCATGGTCTCGGTCCCGCACCCTGGCGGATAATCGAAGTTCTTCTGTATCTGAATACAACAGAAAGGCTGTTTATTTTGAAAATGTTCATATAGTACGATATTGATAAAAAATAAACACGTTAGACTTCTGCCATCGTTCTTACACAAAATACCATGAAAGTGTGCGTGTGTGTGATTTGAATTTTAAACGTAACTTTAACAATTTTTCAGTCATGTCATTACTGTGTCTCCAGTGTGGCAGTTTATTTTGATGCCTAGCACTGGGACATTATACCGCAGACGTGTAGCAACATGTCCCACCCAGTTACATTATCCCGACACCAATACAACCAGACTTAACATTAACCTCTTAATGCTGAGCGCTAAGCGAGGCAGCTGCTAGTACAATTTTTATAAGTCTTTGGTATGACTCGGCCGGGGTTTGAACCCGCGACCTCTCGCATCCGAGGCGGACGCTCTAACCACTTTAGCCACCAGAGCGGTCAAAGAAGTAAATGAATTACAGCTTTCAAAACTTAGTGGATTACCAAATACTTCTTAAAATAACTGATTCCACAAGACGATACGATTCTTTTCAATTTCTGGCGACATGTTGTGTTTGAGTTAGTGAATACATTTCTTGGATTATATGTATAGTGAACCCTTCAGCGTAAGATAATACAATCATCCAGTACCAAACTGTGAAGATGGTCGAGTTTTAACAGATGATACTATTGGTCAGAAATTGGTAGAGATTCATTCGAAATAAACTTTAACAAAACTTCTGAAGAAACAGCAAACTGCACTCAGCATAAAAGTCAAAACACTTATGTCTGTTATGAGCAAGGACACTGGACTCCAGAATATGCAAGAAACGAATCTCTATGACAGTATAAATCAGAGACGAACATCGAGCTATCTGTTATAATTGTCAAGCGATAAGAGATATTAGCCCTTAAAGTGTACCAAACAGTAAAATATATGAAAGAGGATGAAATGGACGACGAAGAAGAAAAAAAGTAGAAGAAGAATCCATTTCAGCAAGGAGATTTTAAGTTCGAGAAGAAGAAGAAGAAGAAGAAGCAGCATTGAAGTAAGTCAAAATGAAAGACAATAAATGAACAAGAAAGATAGACTTTTCAAATTTGATTGTGATTCTTATTTACGAGAATAATTAACAAAACGTAAGTGTTTCTATGTCTTGATTCGCTTTTAATGAATGAGACATTCAAAGACCACCCTAAGAAAAACAAACCAACACCACATGCGCAGATTTTATAATGGAATGATGTAGTCTTAATTTAATTTAGCTATAATTTGATAAGTATCTCTTTTTCAATCAATCAATCAATCAATGGAACCGCAATGGGTACAAAAATGGCCCCTTCGTATGCTAATATTTTTATGGGAAAACTGGAGGGTCAACTTTTAGCATCGGTTGAACTTACACCATACCAGTGGGTACGCTTTATCGATGATATAGAAATGAAGTGGCAACATGGAAGAGAAAGTCTGGACGATTTCATATCCAAGCAAACAACTTCCATCCTTCAATGAAATTCACGGCAGAAATCTCCAACTCAAACCACGTTTTCCTAGACACAACAACTAGACTGGTAGAAAACAAACTCCATACAGACATTTACTCGAAACCAACCGACAAACACCAGTATCTCCTCCCCACCAGCTGTTATCCAAAACACTGCATTAGGAATATTCCATATAGCCAGGCACTGAGGATACGCAGAATTCGCTCCGACGATGAAACATTCCTAAAAAGGTCTGAAGAGCTATCTAAACATTTAATTTGCCGAGGCTACGACAAAGACCTGATTGCGGAGGCAACCCAAAGGGCTAAACAAACAAACCGCGATGACCTACTAAAATATGGAGAGAAGGAAAAGGCTGATAGGATACCATTTATCATGACCTACCATCCAGACAACCCCAAAGTAGGTAAAATCATCGCGAAACACTGGCCCATCGTGGAAAAAAAACCTCAAGGACATCCTAGTCAGAGCGACGCTGAAGCCAATCACTAGTCAAGACCACCCTAGTCAATCTGGCCCCTGTGGCGATAAAAGATGCAAAACCTGTCAACATATGACAGAGACCAGGACATTTTCTAGCACAGTGATTAGAGAAAAACTAAACATACATGGTCCAAACAAAACGTGCAAAACTGAGAATGTAATTTATCTCATCACATGTAAGATCTGTAGCCTTCAGTATGTCGGAGAAACTGAAAAGCTACACAAAAGGATCAACCTTCATGATCTGATTGGATGATAAAGAAGTTGTACAGAAGCCCGGTCGCAGAACACTTCTCCTCCCCTGGCCACACTTTCAGTGATATAACACTTATTGCAATTGCTAACAACCCCAACTGGAGTTCCGAAACCAGGAAAGAAAAGGAATCTTACTGGATACGCCGCCTTAGAACATTGAAACCACGCGGTTTAAACCAAGAAGACTAGAGAAAGACAGCCATTCACAAATAAAACTATCTTTTGCAGTCGACACATTTTCCTTTAGAAAAATTCTCTAAATTGCTTAATACCCTACAATTACGACTATAACAATGAAATATCCGGGATGTAATTTGTGCTTACATAAATGTACACAAAATAACAGATGGCGTTATGGCTCATCGATTTCTACGTTAATACAAATATTTCCCAGTATCCGCAAGAAGTTGATATAAACTAGTTGAAACATAATACATTTAAAGGTGTAATTCCTGTAGAAACAGCCATGTAAAGTTTTGCAAACACTACGGTTTTTCTGTTTTCATTTGTTTGTCTTGTCTATGTTTTTTATATGCCTTTGAAAAAGACTCATTAAGAGTCGAAAGCGCTCAGGCTAGTTAGATAGTAGTTTTTCACTGTTCGTTGTCAGTTTATTGCATATATATATATATATATATATATATATATATATATAGAGAGAGAGAGAGAGAGAGAGAGAGAGAGAGAGAGAGAGATTTTCTTGATTGCATAGCTGCATACACATGTAGTTGCCCATTCCTTTCCCCAATGGTAATTGTATCCTGTGAGAGTGATTAGAAATCACTCACCACTGAGTCATGAGTCAGTTATCTTCTGGTCCAGTGGCTTAATTACCTACCAGATGTAGTAAAATACCTAATACGAGAAGGAGATAACTAGGTTACCGAAAGGGTCTATAGAAAACCGAATTACCGATTATGGTACAATAGATAGTTCAGCATGTACAGTAAGACATGAGGGCAGAGACTATGAATATTCCAGACTCTTCATTTTGCGGAACATCGTATTATGTCATTATTATTATTATTATTATTATTATTATTATTATTAGTAGTAGTAGTAGTAGTAGTAATAGTAGTAGCAGTAGTAGTACCTAAGTACACGGAGAATTGTGCTATTGTCTTCATCATTTAATGCTGCTTATGGTCGATACAGGCATTGATACCCTTTTTTAAGGAACTGTCAAGGTTGTTCAGGACTGACTAGAATCCATTTTATTTGCAAACAGTATGTGCTGAAAAAAAATGTTCTTGGTCACTTTTTCCTAGTTTTATTAGAAATCCAGTTTTCCGTGCCACTAAATGGAATATTCATAAATGTCAGTGGCATTTCATATTCGCTACATGCATATTCAATATTTCTGTACACTGCATTAAAGTATGTGGACAAAAAGGTATCAAATTGTTTTTATTATAAGTCACTCTTTCACACATTCACTGCTAAATGGTGGTGCATAATACTTGACTGGAAGAAATGGGACATCACAATTACCATAGTTTGTAGCAATTTCAACACAATTAACGTACCATCCCCACCCACCTATACTGAATTGCGCATTACCAATTGTGACAGTTTGTAAAGTGGACCATGATTTCAGTTATATTTGTCGAATTTGTGTCCTCGGTCCACATAGAATGGACATCCTAGTTTTGTTAATGGTCTTGCATTTCCATTTGTTTTTTTCAGTTTCTTTATATTAGATGGTTTGACCGGGTGGGATACCAGTAGTACTGTATAGTGTGGCGACATAAAAAGTATTGGTAGAGAAATCGAGTTCGCTTTAGCGCCCGAGTTTTCTCGGCGAATACCCCTGTAGACACCCATACTACAATAAGATCAGAGAGCCGGATATAGTGACACTATGGTATTTATAAACACAGGTCTCTTTGTACACATCTTGAGAATGATTTTCAGTGGACGATTCCATTAAAAACTACGACATAGCAAATTAGATTGCAACTTAACACGCCTCTAGTATGTTAAAATGAAACAATATTGTAAAACTAACACGCTCTATAACGAGCTTACTTTCCAAGACTAACAAATAACGTTTTAGTTTTACATATTTCGTGTACTGTGTCAAAATATTGATTCATTCCAAAGTTCAATACAGTTCCCCAATATTTTTGCTTAAAATGGAATCGTCTTTGGCAATGTTATTTATATAATATATCATCAAATGTGTAGTTACACAGTGGCATGGTGTGTGCACGTATCCAGTGACATAAATGAACGTAGACAAACCCTCTCCTACATCTCAGTCTATTCAATTATGGAAAACATTAATACCGAGTCTCCAGATTGTTTAGCAGATACAGCTGAACAAACGTTCAAATTGTTTAGAAAATGTAATTTGACCGACATTACTCTCTTGGTGGAAGGAAAAGAACTGCATTTCGCAAAGTACCCGTTAATGATGGGATCTAGTATATTTACCAAGATGATTGAGGCGAGCGAAGACTCGTCACAACTGAAACTTGATGACGTTGCATACAAAGACATGGTCATGTTTCTTGAATGCCTGCATCCAAAAGTTGTTTCCCCCTGCGGGTCCGGGGTTGTAGAATTGGCCCGCCGTGCCTCGCTACGTGTCGTAAGAGGCGACTAAGTAGAGGCAACCTGTTTGCCGTGGGTTGCGACCCGTGTCGGAGGAGGAAAGGATCATGGTAGCTGAGCAGAGGCTTTCCGATGCAATACACTACTTTGGCCTCTACTTCTTCTAGACGGGTGGTCGGGATGGGCCCGGTCTCGACAAATCGGTTGGTCACGCCAAGCCCTAGGAGGTCTTTATTTCTCGCTCACTTTCTTTATCTTTCTCGTTGTATCTCTCTTGATACCACCGTTGCCCCTACATTCTATCCCTTTAACTTTCCCTTTTCCAAGTCTTAGAAGACTTCCTAGAAGGCGGTGGCTCAACGGGTCAATTGGGAGGTAATCTTACCGACTGAGTATGTCTTATGGGATGAATCAGGAGGTGAATTTACCTACTGAGTATAACATCTGTGTATCCCTGACACTTGAAAAGTGTCCCCTTGTTGGGCTCCTTTGTGGGCGGGGAGCACGGGTGCTGAATTTTAAATCCACCAACATGGATATTTCCAAAAAAAATCAATTCAAGCGTACCAAAACTGGATCTGACTCAGATGACGAACCATGTGGTGTGGATTCATTTCCACGCTTCATGGTTATACAGTCTAAAGATGCCACAAAACTGCTTAATGTACTCTCTCCGTTTGTGATCGAGAAAACAATTATGGGACTGATTGGAACACCAAAAGGTGTTAAAAAGTTAAAATCGGGCTGCCTACTTGTCGAGTGTGAGCGACGAGGTCAAGCAGAAAACCTCAAGAAAATGACAACATTTTTCGATATTCCAGCGACCTCGTTCGCCCACACAACACTCGATTCGTCCAAAGGCGTGATTCGCTGTCGTGACTTGGCTGGAGTCAGCGACACGGATATCATTGAAGGGATGAAAAACGAAGGTGTCACTGCAGTCCGTAGAATACGTATTAAACGTAACAACAACCTGCAGGACACCAACACCATTATACTCACTTTCAACAAGCCAACAGTACCCAGAGTGGTCAAAGTTGGCTTTCTGCAAGTGAAGGTTGATGTGTACATACCAAATCCACTTCGATGTTATAAGTGTCAGAAATATGGCCATCATGAAGACCGCTGCTCACGAAGCCAAATATGTGGCCGATGCGGAGATCACTCTCACCAGGAATCTGAGTGTAGAGCCACTCCGCATTGTGTCAACTGTGGAAAGGAGCACCACGCCAATTCCAAGGATTGTGATACCTGGAAACAGGAGAAGGAAATACAGAGGGTTAAATATACATCCAACATTCCCTATCCAGAGGCCAGAAAGCTTGTACAGGCAAAACATCTTTTCTTGGCCCATCCTTCTCCACTGTAGTGAAGAACAATCCCAAGGCAACGAAGGACGCTCAAACGCAGACAGATGTACCCGAGTCAACATCAAGCACTAACACCCCCCATTACCAAGCACAAAGAACTACGGCATCTACCCAAACAACATTCAATAATACTCAACAACAGAAATCACCAAAGAACAAAAACAGATCACAAGGAAATAGGCAGCAAAAGGGGTCAGATGACCCCATCAAACTCTATAACAGGTTTGGGGACATTGAGAGCATGGATGCAGAAGATACTGCTCCATGTTCTCAAAGCAGCTCCAGACCTAACAAAAAAATCATCCCCGTACTTCCTCCGTAGAAATAACCATATAGATTCTCTCCGCAAAAAGTCTAACCTAGCTCCAAAATCTCCAATCTAAACTTATAATGAAGAACACGATCATACAATGGAATTGTCGAGGACTTAAAGCCAATTACAATGATATTCTCCTGCTTTTACACGAATATGATCCTGCAATACTATGCCTTCAGGAAACCTTTTTAAAACAAACGGACAACATCACACTTAAAAACTACTCCCTGTTTAACACCTACTTACAGAACGTTGACAGGGCCTCGGGAGGGGTTTCTATTGCTGTGAACAATAGAGCCCCACATAGCGTCATCCCTTTAAACACAGATTTGCAAGCCATTGCTGTGAGTGTCACTCTACGTCGAGTGATTACATTTTGTTCTATTTATATACCACCAAACACCAACTTATTACCAAACGAACTAGACACGCTTGTTCAACAACTTCCTGCACCATTTGTTTTACTCGGTGATTTTAATGCCCATAATATTTTATGGGGCTCAAATTACATAAGCGACAGGGGCAAAAGGGTCGAAGATTTTATTACTAGACACGACTTGTGTCTATTTAATACCAAATCTCCGACGTACTTGCACCCAGGAACTGGTACATACACATGTATCGACCTGACAATTTGTTCTCCTTCACTACTTTTGGATTATAATTGGAAGGTCGCTGATGACCTTCACAGCAGTGATCACTTTCCAATCTCTCTTAATGACACCAACGTTACAATTGATGACACGATTCCACAGTGGAATTTAAAGAAAGCTGACTGGACCAAGTTTGAAACACTTTGTACAGCTAGACTTAACAGGAATACCGTCCTAAACGATAACGATCCTATTCGACAATTTACATCTGTCTTAATTGAGATTCCACAAGAATCCATTCCTAAGTCCTCGCCGAATTGTAAAAGAACCCAAAAACCGTGGTTCACTAAAGAATGTAAAGAAGCCATTAGACAACGCCGAGAAGCACTGAAAAAAATTAATAATCGTCCAACGCCCGAAAACTTAACTCAGTACCGTATTGTTCGGGCCAAAGCTCGCCGCATAATTAAAGAAAGTAAACGAGCATCATGGAAAAAATATGTTTCAACTTTAAACTCTCGTTCCTCAGTAAAGAAAGTTTGGGACACGATCCGCAAAATAAATGGAAAGGGAAAATACAATTCATTCCGACATCTGAAGCTAAATAATAACACTTTCAATACCAAACAAGAAATAGCTAATGTACTTGCTGATTGTTTCTCCAAAAATTCCTCATCGTCTAATTATTCAGAAGCTTTCCGAAGATTGAAAAGCTCATAAAGAAAAAACACGGTTGAAATTCACATCGAATAACTCAGAGAGCTATAACCAACCGTTTTCATTGTCGGAGCTTATGGAATCTTTGAATAAGGCCCATGATACATCTGCTGGGCCTGACGATATGCATTACCAGTTTTTGAAACACCTTCCAGAACTATCCTTAACAGTTCTTCTGGAAATCTTCAATGATTTATGGATTACTGGTAATGTACCAAAAATTTGGAAAGAATCAACAGTAATACCAATTCCCAAACCAGGCAAAGATAGCGCAGATCCTAGCAACTATAGACCTATATCATTAACTAGCTGCGTTTGCAAAACAATGGAACGAATGATCAATTTTCGGCTTGTATGGTATTTGGAAACCAACAATTTAATATCTCCTTTCCAAAGTGGCTTTCGTTATGGTCGCAGTACCAATGATCATCTGGTTAGACTGGAAACCTTTATTCGCGACGCTTTTATCAAGAAGGAACACTTAGTAGCGGTTTTCTTTGATCTGGAAAAGGCCTATGACACAACGTGGAAGTACGGAATACTAAATGACCTGCACGATCTGGGTCTAAAAGGCCGACTGCCCTCGTTCATATCAAACTTCCTCTCAGACAGGGAATTCAAGGTACGAATGGGCTCTACCCTCTCTGATATGCACGATCAAGAGATGGGTGTGCCCCAGGGCAGTATTTTATCGGTGACGCTTTTCAACATAAAAATTAATAGCATCACCAAGTGTCTGACTCCCGGTGTGGATTGCTCCCTATATGTTGACGACTTTTTAATATGTTACTGATCCAAGCACATGCATACAATTGAAAGACAATTACAGCAAAATATCAACAAGATTCAAAATTGGGCCAATACTAACGGTTTCAAATTTTCGAAATCAAAAACTGTATGTATGCATTTCTGTCAGCTACGAAGACATCATGATGGACCTAAACTCACGCTGGACGGAACACCTATTCCAGTTGTTGAGAAAGCAAAATTCTTAGGTATTATCTTCGACAGAAAACTGACCTTTATTCCACACCTGAAGAATTTGAAAGCTAAATGCTTGAAGTCTCTAGACTTACTTAAAGTAATAGCGCACACCGACTGGGGTGCTGATAGGAAAGTCATACTCAGTTTATACAGAACATTTATTCGCCCGAAACTAGACTATGGTTGCGTTGTCTATGGTTCAGCTAGGAAGTCCTATTTGCAGATGCTAGACCCAATTCATCATCAGGGAATAAGACTTGCCTTGGGAGCATTTAAGACATCCCCGTGTGAAAGCCTACTCGTTGAAGCGAACGAACCACCTTTATCACAACGTAGAGAAATGCTTTCGGCACAGTATGCTCTCAAATTAAGCTCAAACCCTCTGAACCCTGCTTTTTCGGCTGTTTTTGAACCCAAATATAAAACCTTATATGACAATAAACCAAACGTCATACCTACCTTTGGCATTAGAATATTACCATGCCTTGACAGTACTAAAATTGATCTTTCAAAAATTCTGAAAACGACCGTCTCCGAAACACCTCCCTGGCTACGTCAACAACCAAAGGTACTTTTCACATTACACGATGGAAAAAAATCGGAGACAAACCCTTCCATCTTCCACAACTCTTACCATGAACTCCTCGCCCAATTTGAAAATTATACAAGAATATATACTGATGGATCAAAAGATGAGGAAAAGGCTGCTGCAGCCTTCGTTAGTGGAAAACACACAACAAAAGTTCGTTTGCCAAATGGTACATCAATTTTTTCAGCCGAAATCAGAGCAATAGACCTTGCATTGCAATATATTGAAAGCAAGCGTATTTTAAACAGCATCATCTTCTCCGATTCACTATCAGTACTTCAGTCACTACATAATAGAAAACTGGAGAATCCATTATTAGCCAATATTCTCCTCAAACATACTCAGCTGAGTACCTCCCACAATATAGTATACTGTTGGTTACCCAGCCATATTGGAATTAAAGGTAATGACAAAGCAGACCGCGCTGCTAAAATGGCTCTATCACTAGAACCATCTCATTTTAATACACCGTATACGGATTTTATACGTAGTATCAAAGAATGTTTACGTCAGAAATGGCAGGCATCATGGAATGATGCTGTGAATAACAAACTTCATGCCATCAAGCCAACCCTAGGAGAATGGACTCCTTCCTACAGAGCCGTCCGTAGGGAGGAGGTAGTCGTTGCAAGAATTCGAATCGGCCATACTTATTTAACCCACTCCTACATACTAAAAAGAGAAGACCCTCCAGAGTGCATATCTTGCAATGAACCATTCACTGTTAAGCACTTTATGTTGGAGTGTTTCGACCTCCAACCTACGCGTAATCATTATTACAATGTGCATGACA
>JAECUM010091026.1:0-22562 GCA_016617855.1 Megalonaias nervosa
TTGCTATTAAATAGACACAAGTCGTGTCTAGTAATAAAATCTTCGACCCTTTTGCCCCTGTCGCTTATGTAATTTGATCCCCATAAAATATTATGGGCATTAAAATCACCGAGTAAAACAAATGGTGCAGGAAGTTGTTGAACAAGCGTGTCTAATTCGTTTATTAATAAGTTGGTGTTTGGTGGTATATAAATAGAACAAAATGTAATCACTCGATGTAGAGTGACACTCACAGCAATGGCTTGCAAATTTGTGTTTAAAGGGATGACGCTATGTGGGGCTCTATTGTTCACAGCAATAGAAACCCCTCCCGAGGCCCTGTCAGCGTTCTGTAAGTAGGTGTTAAACAGGGAGTAGTTTTTAAGTGTGATGTTGTCCCTATCTTTTAAAAAGGTTTCCTGAAGGCATAGTATTGCAGGATCATATTCGTTTAAAAGCAGGAGAATATCATTGTAATTAGCTTTAAGTCCTCGACAATTCCATTGTATGATCGTGTTCTTCATTATAAGTTTAGATTGGAGATTTTGGAGCTAGGTTAGACTTTTTGCGGAGAGAATCTATATGGTTATTTCTACGGAGGAAGTAGGGGGGTGATTTTTTTGTTAGGTCTGGAGCTACTTTGAGAACATGGAGCAGTATCTTCTGCATCCATGCTCTCAATGTCCCCAAACCTGTTATAGAGTTTGATGGGGTCTTCTGACCCCTTTTGCTGCCTATTTCCTTGTGATCTGTTTTTGTTCTTTTGGTGATTTCTGTTGTTGAGTATTATTGAATGTTGTTTGGGTAGATGCCGTGGTTCTTTGTGCTTGGTAATGGGGGGTGTTAGTGCTTGATGTTGACTCGGGTGCATCTGTCTGCGTTTGAGCGTCCTTCGTTGCCTTGGGATTGTTCTTCATTACAGTGGAGAAGGATGGGCCAGGAAGAGATTTTTTGCCTGTACAAGCTTTCTGGCCTCTGGATAGGGAATGTTGGATGTGTATTTAACCCTCTGTATTTCCTTCTCCTGTTTCCAGGTATCACAATCCTTGGAATTGGCGTGGTGCTGTTTTCCACAGTTGACACAATGCGGGGTGGCTCTACACTCAGATTCCTGGTGAGAGTGATCTCCGCATCGGCCACATATTTGGCTTCTTGAGCAGCGGTCTTCATGATGACCATATTTCTGACACTTATAACATCGAAGTGGATTTGGTATGTACACATCAGCCTTCACTTGCAGAAAGCCAACTTTTACCACTCTGGGTACTGTTGGCTTGTTGAAGGTGAGTATAATGGTGTTGGTGTCCTGCAGGTTGTTGTTACGTTTAATACGTATTCTACGGACTGCAGTGACACCTTCGTTTTTCATCCCTTCAATGATATCCGTGTCGCTGACTCCAGCCAAGTCACGACAGCTAATCACGCCTTTGGACGAATTGATTGTTGTGTGGGCGAACGAGGTCACTGGAATATCGAAAAATGTTGTCATTTTCTTGAGATTTTCTGTTTGACCTCGTCGCTCACACTCGACAAGTAGGCAGCTCGATTTTAACTTTTTAACACCTTTTGGTGTTCCAATCAGTCCCATAATTGTTTTCTCGATCACAAACGGAGAGAGTACATTAAGCGGTTTTGTGGCATCTTTAGACTGTATAACCATGAAGCGTGGAAATGAATCCACACCACATGGTTCGTCATCTGAGTCAGATAAAGTTTTGGTACGCTTGAGTTGATTTTTTTTGGATATATCCATGTTGGTAGATTTAAAATTCAGCACCCGTGCTCCCCGCCCACCAAGGAGCCCAACAAGGGGACACTTTTCAAGTGTCAGGGATACACAGATGTTATACTCAGTAGGTAAATTCACCTCCTGATTCATCCCATAAGACATACTCAGTCAGTAAAATTACCTCCCAATTGACCCGTTGAGCCACCGCCTTCTAGGAAGTCTTCTAAGACTTGGAAAAGGGAAAGTTAAAGGGATAGAATGTAGGGGCAACGGTGGTATCAAGAGAGATACAACGAGAAAGATAAAGAAAGTGAGCGAGAAATAAAGACCTCCTAGGGCTTGGCGTGACCAACCGATTTGTCGAGACCGGGCCCATCCCGACCACCCGTCTAGAAGAAGTAGAGGCCAAAGTAGTGTATTGCATCGGAAAGCCTCTGCTCAGCTACCATGATCCTTTCCTCCTCCGACACGGGTCGCAACCCACGGCAAACAGGTTGCCTCTACTTAGTCGCCTCTTACGACACGTAGCGAGGCACGGCGGGCCAATTCTACAACCCCGGACCCGCAGGGGGAAAATATAATTTGGTAAAGGCTTTTCTGAGTATATGTCACTTCTCTGGATCATACACAACGATATATATATATATAGATATAGATAGATAGATAGATAGATAGATAGATAGATAGATAGATAGATAGATAGATAGATAGATAGATAGATAGATAGTTTGCGAAGATAATACACAAACTTGTCATCAAATAATGCACCGGCAGAACATAGAACGTAATCTACCCTATTAGCTTGAAATTTTAAATACAACAGACACCGTCAGTGCAGGGCGTATCCTATTAGCTCCAAATGTTAAGTATAACAGACGCCTCAGATCTATTGTACACTGCAGACCTGGTATAAGCTTTTCTCAAGCGGACGTAACGAAGGTGCATCTATCACACACACGTACGTATTTTCCACCCAAAATTGCAATAGATTATACATGTTAATTAAAACACTGAATAATTAAACCGAAATGAAATGTTCGAAATCCTATTTAGGTGCCGATTAGATTTACGTCATTAAAACAAATCATAAATGGTAAAAGGCTATGTGAAAATAGCCATAACTTTGGTCAACATGGACATGCCAGCATTTTATAGAACTCCTAGAACCCACCACTATAGATTGGCAGATTCATTTAAAAACATCACTTCCTTGTTTCATTACTTAATCAATAGTTGTCATACTTATATATCTATGCACAGGTGAGTACAGTGCAAAACGGTATCCCATACGAAGAACAATGATATGCATGCAATAAGGCCCTCCAAAAGACAGCAAATAAAACATTGTTTGATTCGTTCAAGTGGCGCACCTATCTGATCAAAAGCGTTTACATCAAGAATAGAGGAAGTGAAATACCTGCATATATTTGTATTGGTTGATGCATATGTAATGCGTTATTCCACTATAGACCACTTTTCGGCACCTGTGTTAGGGATCATTAGAATGTTGTGACCATCTGTATGGAATGGGATCTACAGGAGTTGGATGTTGGTTTCTGCTACTTCAATTGAATATTTTAGGTAGATATGCCAGTTTATCAGTCTGACTCTGATTATTTTCTCTATAGATATGTCCTCGTTTATCCATATGACATCTCTCACTGTGTACCTCCATTTTTCTGTCTTTGTTTCACCATTTTTCTTCATGGAATACATGACTTTCTTACAATCCGTACCTGTATTAGTCTAGAAAGTTACAAGGCGCTTTAAATTGAAATTAAAAGGACGTCATTATATAAGTAGAGTTGTTTTAGCTTGACAAACAATACAGTTTCAGATAATTAAAATCCACCAATAAACGTATTGTCGCTAATTTGATATCCATTTTTATTCTATTAACTACTACATGTTTAGTATTTTTACAATCGTAGAGAGATGTCACACTAATTACCCTGGTAACCTTTTCAATTAATTAATTAATTAATTAATTAATTAATTAATTAATTAATTAATTAATTAATTAATTTTCTATACAAATCTGAAAGATTGTTATGCAACTTCAATCAAGAAAGGCTTCCAAGCATCTATGGGAAATGATATTTCATATCACACTTAAATGAGTCAAAATTGCAGATAATCTTAGAGGCAAAAATCTGAAAAGAAAAGAAACTAAATAACTAATTAGCTTAATAAAAGTATTTTACACCACCACTGTTAATTATAACCGGTACTAAAATAACACGAAGAATGGGCTTAATGTCTAAAATATTTTAGTTTAGTGGCATAAAATACTTTCTCTTAATCTAAATTAGCATCTTATTTAGTTCACATTTTGGCGTTCGAAATTTTCGGAATTTATGTATAATTTAAGAAAATCTGTATTATTGATCCATATAACTCATGAACGGCATTTTCGAAATCTGTGATATGGTTGTTTTGTGGACAGATTTTTACTTCCAATAAGTTCATTAGCAAAGAATTTTCCTTTGATTAACGATATGTGAGTACTGATCTGCAAGTTCTTTTGATTTTACTTATCCAATGCTCACACTGCTTCGGTATAATGCATAGTAATATCAATACATAGGATAGATATAGCGATATGACTGAAAAATTGTTAAAGCTACATTAAAAATCTAAATCACACACACACATAGGATAGACTTTTAGAATTTATTCTTAATACATTATTGCGATTTTTTAAAAAAGTGTTTCTTAAAATGTTGTTTGTTTTAATCTAATCATTTATTGGAATGTGGCTCTAGCCATCCTTATCAAACTGTTGATGACATTTGTCTATCACGTTACAAATAAAATGATATATAAATAATAATGTACACTATTTAAATACCTTTTTCTATCCCATAAATGGTAAATATAAGTAAAATTTAATATTTGCTGCTGATTTCAAACAAACGACTGACATAAATGTTAAAGCGTGATTCTGATTTTATCACCGTCAAAATGACCAGTGAATAACTAAAGCTAAGATTGTAAAAAATGAAGTTTGTATCTTATCAAGGGTTGAAAGATTTTAAATATATGATCTACTAAATTTAATTTCACCCTTTCATCATACATAGACAAGATAAATCAACGTCTCTCTTCTCCATGATGCTAACATTCTACATAAAATTTTGCAGAGTTGTTTTCAAGCTGAGACTAGATGAACGTATACATGTTCCCTGGTGTAAATAAAACTGTATATCAATGCATCGAATGTATGATACTTAGACCTAGAGAGCGACTATCCACTGAACTGGACTTGCTCACTCTAAATGGTTCATATTTTTTACCGTTAAAACTAGCAGCTTCTTGGGGTCCACGTTGATCATTATTCAGTTGCAATGCTTTCCTCTGGTTCTGCTTTGATCCTTTTAGTACAGAATCAAAAGAGCGCGAAGACATCGGCAATGCTTTGCCAGAGAGACACAAAAGACAAACAGTCTGTATCGTTTCTATGCTTTGTGCGTTGAGACCACATAATGTTGGATGGGTGGACCCTTCTAGTCAAACTTGCAGTGAAGTAGTTGTTCTAGGTTATCCTGTATTGTTTAGAGCTGCTGAACTGTAAAAAAAGAAGAAAACAATTGCAATGGGTACATTATTTCACATTAGCGACAGCATCAGTGACTGATTACTAATTGTGCACTTTAGCCATAATACATACAGGAGAATCACGCCCTAATCTGTATATTCAAAAGAATATTAATTCAATTCAGTCATTATCAAGAACATTTAAATCTAAGATATAGGTCACCATCAAAACAAGGATGAAATGTACTCTGAAAATCGATAGGGGCTAAATTCGCCGCTGCTAATTCGCAAGTAACAATTTTTATTCTAGTCCTGTCCAGTCGACATTCTTGAAGGCCAATTTTAGTCAAAGCCTAATACTTGCTTGCTACATATATTTCAACTCACTAAATCCAATTATTTTTTTAGTGTCGAATGATGTCATGGAATGGTGTGTGAGATTGTGTAATGATCGTCCTTTATTATTTTTTTAAGAACCCCAAACTAAATTTCCTATGTCTTACCTAATTATAGGAATTTTGCAAATGCAGCAAAGACAAGGTATTGCTATCTAATACAAGATAACTTTCTGTTTGAAATTGTGTTTAAAAAAGAAAACATTGATAAATCAAATTTAATAGAATTTCAAATCTAAATTTCCAAACATTGGAAAGTTTCGTCAGGACATAAACTTTATACAGTTTTAAAACATGAAACTACCAACAGTTAGACACAGCAACGTAAATCAAACATTAAGATGTAAGACAATCTTCTGCTCGTGCAGCTTATAATATTTTGTAAAGGGGTAGAGAAGTACTACAGCTCACAATGATTTTTGAAGGAAACATGGAATATACCTGTTGAAAGGTGTATACGTCAACATCTAAAGAAACCATGGCATGTGCTATGTTCAAGATTTATTGTTTATGATGCTCAGATTATTGTTATGCTAGATAACAGCACACTCAATGACCCACAGTGATGGTATCTGTACCATAATTTATAGCAGCAATGCAACGAGTTTCAACCATAACAGCCGTGTAATAGCAAAATATAGCGTGATAGAGGCTCAACCTCGTTGGACAGTGGTGGTGACCACACAAAGCAATGTCTGTGAGATAATATATCCAAGTGTGAGGATATGAACTAATCCTGGTGGTTTTGCTGGCTACATTAGACATGTAAGGGTTATGACCCTTGAAATAACCACCGGACAGCTAGGAAGCATCCAAGCTAATCCAAGTTAGCCGGCTTGTTACGAATACCCATCAGACATGAAAAGAGATGTTTCTTTAATGACAACGACACCGTACAAAGTAAGTAGAAATACAAAAACTTTTACTTTATTTCATTACTGTTAGAACTTAAGTAATGCAAAACTGTCAGTATTTCACAAATTAAAAACTTGCAATATTGAAATTAAATTTTTTAAAATCTAAGTTAACTTTGACTAACATAGTGTGCCTTTAGTTGCATATTCCGAATGAGATATATAATGACTATGTATACCCCTTAATAGGAACCACCGCTACGCCTGCTTCCATATGAAACAGTATTTAGTACAACCTGTCTGTTGATATATAATGAATACCAACACCTTACACCACTATAAATTCCTCTCTGCTCGATCAGGCGGCCAAGCAGACATGCTATTCCCCTGCCCCAACGCGGTCATCCACCGCATTAGGATTCGTCTCTATACGTCTGCTCAACTATCCCTCATTTCAATCCAATTTACGCGGAAGCCATGACATTACACCCCTGCCCCTGCAGATACCTTCAAGTCAAGTGGCGATGGGTGAGCGGCACAGCAGCAGGTGCGGATAGTGGGAGCTGTAGCAGCAGAGCTGCACACCGGTTGCTAGTGGTAGTGATGATTGATTGAATTTTTACGGTGCACCAGCACTGTTAAGCTATTTAGCGCCATACCAAATGTTACATCTTTGTTCATTTAAAAGTGGTAAAATGTTTCGTGTCACCAGCGATACGAAACCAAACAGTTGAAAGTAAAACGATAAGATGGTAACGGTGATAAATAAGGTTTCCCGATCAACGGGGAATGTAAATGGTGTATGATAATGAAAACAGATGAAAGGTAATTACAATTTAGGGACGGTATATATAGCACATAAAACTGCACAAAGTGATAGCACAAAGACTATATCTTGTAATAAATGTTTACTTCCTTCAGGAAGTTTATAATACAAGACACGCTAACTGTATCCTTAATGTCATGCACACTGTAATACTGATTACGTTTAGGTTGGAGGTCGAAAAACTCCAACATAAAATGCTTAACGGCGAATGGTTCATTGCAAGAAATGCACTCTGGCGGGTCTTCTCCTTTTAGTATGTAGGACTGGATTAAATAAGTATGACCAATTCGAATTCTTGCAATGACTACCTCCTCCCTACCGATGGCTCTGTAGGAAGGAGTCCATTCTCCTAGGGTTGGCTTGATGGCATGAAGTTTGTTATTCACGGCATCATTCGATGATGCCTGCCATTTCTGATGTAAAGATTCTTTGACACTAGGTCTAAAATCAGTATACGGTATTTTAAAATCAGATGGTTCGAGTGATAGGGCCATTTTAGCAGGGCGGTGTACTTTTTCATTACCTTTAATGCCAATATGGCTTGGTAACCGTCAGTATACTATATTATGGGAAGTACTCAGCTTAGTATGTTTGAGGAAAATATTGGCTAATAATGGGTTCTCCAGTTTTCTATTATGTAGTGACTGAAGTACTGATAGTGAATCGGGGAAGATGATGCTGTTCAAAATACGCTTGCTTTCAATATATTGCAAAGCAAGGTCTATTGCTCTGATTTCGGCTGAAACAATTGATGTACCAATTGGCAAGAGAACTTTTGTTGTGTGTTTTCCACTAACGAAGGCTGCAGCAGCCTTTTCCTCATCTTTTGATCCATCAGTATATATTCTTGTATAATTTTCAAATTGAGTGAGGAGTTCATGATAAGAATTGTGGAAGATAGAAGGGTTTGTTTTCGATTTTTTTCCGTCGTGTAACGCAAAATGTACTATTGGTTGTTGAAGTAGCCAGGGAGGTGTTTCGGAGACGGACGTTTTCTGAATATTTGAAAGATCAGTTTTGGTACTGTCAAGGCTGGGTAATATTCTAATGCCAAAGGTAGGTGTCGCGTTTAGTTTATTTTCGAATAAGGTTTTGTATTTGGGCTGAAAAACAGCCGAAAAAGCAGGATTCAGAGTGTTTGATCTTAATTTGAGAGCATACTGTGCGGAAAGCATTTCTCTACGTTGTGATAAAGGTGGTTCATTGATTGATTGATTGAATTTTTTAACGGCGCACCAGCACTATGAGGCTATTTAGCGCCATGCAAAAGGTTATATCCTTCATTCTTTATAAGTGATAAAAGATTACGTATCGACCAGCGATACGAAACCAAACAGTTGAAGGTAAAACGATAAAATGGTAACGGTGATAAATAAAGTTTCCCGATCAACGGGGAGTGCAAATGATGTATGACAACGAAAACAGATGAAAGGTAATTAAAATCTAGCGACGGTATATATAGCACATAAAACTGTTTAAGGTGATAGCATAAAAGCTATAACTTATGATAAATATTTACTTCCTTCAGGAAGTCTATAATATAGGAAATACTAACTGTATCAAAGAGCTCCCTAATGTCATGCACATTGTAATAATGGTTACGCGTAGGTTGGAGGTCGAAACACTCCAACATAAAGTGCTTAACAGTGAATGGTTCATTGCAAGATATGCACTCTGGTGGGTCTTCTCCTTTTAGTATATAGGAGTGGGTTAAATAAGTATGGCCGATTCGAATTCTTGCAATGACTACCTCCTCCCTACGGACGGCTCTGTAGGAAGGAGTCCATTCTCCTAGGGTTGGCTTGATGGCATGAAGTTTGTTATTCACGGCATCATTCCATGATGCCTGCCATTTCTGAAGTAAACAGTCTTTGATACTACGTTTAAAATCAGTATACGGTGTACCAAAATCAGATGGTTCGAGTGATAGGGCCATTTTAGCAGCGCGGTCTGCTTTGTCATTACCTTTAATTCCAATATGGCTGGGTAACCAACAGTCTACTATATTGTGGGAGGTACTCAGCTCAGTATGTTTAAGAAGAACATTAGCTAACAATGGATTCTCCAGTTTTCTATTATGTAGTGACTGAAGTACTGATAGTGAATCGGAGAAGATGATGCTATTTAAAATACGCTTGCTTTCAATATATTGCAATGCAAGGTCTATTGCTCTGATTTCGGCTGAAAAAATGGATGTACCATTTGGCAAGCGAACTTTTGTTGTGTGTTTTCCACTAACGAAGGCTGCAGCAGCCTTTTCCTCATCTTTTGATCCATCAGTATATATTCTTGTATAATTTTCAAATTGGGCGAGGAGTTCATGGTAACAGTTGTGGAAGATGGAAGGGTTTGTCTCCAATTTTTTTTCCCTCATGTAACGTGAAAAGTACTTTTGGTTGTTGAAGTAGCCAGGGAGGTGTTTTGGAGACGGTCGTTTTCAGAATTTTTGAACGTTCAATTTTGCTACTGTCAAGGCATGGTAATATTCTAATGCCAAAGGTAGGTGTGACGTTTGGTTTATTGTCATATAAGGTTTTATATTTGGGTTCAAAAGCAGCCGAAAAAGCAGGGTTCAGAGGGTTTGAGCTTAATTTCAGAGCATACTGTGCGGAAAACATTTCTCTACGTTGTGATAAAGGTGGTTCGTTCGCTTCAACGAGTAGGCTTTCACACGGGGATGTCTTAAATGCTCCCAAAGCAAGTCTTATTCCCTGATGATGAATTGGGTCTAGCATCTTCAAATAGGACTTCCTAGCTGAACCATAGACAACGCAACCATAGTCTAGTTTCGAGCGAATAAATGTTCTGTATAAACTGAGTATGACTTTCCTATCAGCACCCCAGTCAGTGTGCGCTACTACTTTAAGTAAATCTAGAGATTTCAAGCATTTAGCTTTCAAATTCTTCAGGTGTGGAATAAAAGTCAGTTTTCTGTCGAAGACAATACCTAAAAATTTTGCTTCCTCAACAACTGGAATAGGTGTTCCGTCCAGCGTGAGTTTAGGTCCATCATGATGTCTTCGTAACTGACAGAAATGCATACATACAGTTTTTGATTTCGAGAATTTGAAACCGTTAGTATTGGCCCAATTTTGAATCTTGTTGATATTTTGCTGTAATTATCTTTCAATTGTATGCATGTGCTTGGATCGGTAACATATTAAAAAGTCCGTCAACATATAGGGAGCAATCCACACCAGAAGTCAGACACTTGGTGATGCTATTAATTTTTATGTTGAAAAGCGTGACCGACAAAATACTGCCCTGGGGCACACCCATCTCTTGATCGTGTATATCAGAGAGGGTGGAGCCCACTCGTACCTTGAATTCCCTGTCTGAGAGGAAGTTTGATATGAACGAGGGCAGTGGGCCTTTTAGACCCAGATCATGTAGGTCATTTAGTATTCCGTACTTCCACGTTGTGTCATAGGCCTTTTCCAAATCAAAGAAAACCGCTACTAAGTGTTCCTTCTTGATAAAAGCGTCGCGAATAAATGTTTCCAGTCTAACCAGATGATCATTGGTACTACGACCATAACGAAAGCCACTTTGGAAAGGAGATATTAAATTGTTGGTTTCCAAATACCACACAAGCCGAGAATTGATCATTCGTTCCATTGTTTTGCAAACGCAGCTAGTTAATGATATAGGTCTATAGTTGCTAGGATCTGCGCTATCTTTGCCTGGTTTGGGAATTGGTATTACTGTTGCTTCTTTCCAAATTTTTGGTACATTACCAGTAATCCATAAATCATTGAAGATTTCCAGAAGAACTGTTAAGGATGGTTCTGGAAGGTGTTTCAAAAACTGGTAATGTATATCGTCAGGCCCAGTAGATGTATCATGGGCTTTATTAAAAGATTCCATAAGCTCCGACAATGAAAACGGTTGGTTATAGCTCTCTGAGTTATTCGATGTGAATTTCAACCGTGTTTTTTCTTTTTGAGCTTTCAATCTTCGGAAAGCTTCTGAATAATTAGACGATGAGGAATTTTTGGAGAAACAATCGGCAAGTACATTAGCTATTTCATGTTTGGTATTGAAATTGTTATTATTTAGCTTCAGATGTCGGAAAGAAATGTATTTTCCCTTCCCGTTTATTTTGCGGATTGTGTCCCAAACTTTCTTTATTGAGGAACGAGAGTTTAAAGTTGAAACATATTTTTTCCATGATGCTCGTTTACTTTCTTTAATGGTGCGGCGAGCTTTGGCCCGAGCAATACGGTACTGAGTTAAATTTTCGGGCGTTGGACGATTATTAAATTTTTTCAGTGCTTCTCGGCGTTGTCTAATGGCTTCTTTACATTCTTTAGTGAACCACGGTTTTGGGGTTCTTTTACAATTCGGCGAGAACTTAGGAATGGATTCTTGTGCAATCTCAGTTAAGACAGATGTAAATTGTCGAATAGGATCGTTATCGTTTAGGACGGTATTCCTGTTAAGTCTAGCTGTACAAAGTGTTTCAAATTTGGCCCAGTCAGCTTTCTTTAAATTCCACTGTGGAATCGTGTCATCAATTGTAACGTTGGTGTTCTTAAGAGAGATTGGAAAGTGATCACTGCTGTGAAGGTCATCAGCGACCTTCCAATTATAATCCAAAAGTAGTGAAGGAGAACAAATTGTTAAGTCGATACATGTGTATGTACCAGTTCCTGGGTGCAAGTACGTCGGAGACTTGGTATTAAATAGACACAAGTCGTGTCTAGTAATAAAATCTTCAACCTTTTTGCCCCTGTCGCTTATGTAATTTGATCCCCATAAAATGTTATGGGCATTAAAATCACCGAGTAAGATCAATGGCGCGGGAAGTTGTTGGACAAGCGTGTCTAATTCATTTGGTAATAAGTTGGCGTTTGGTGGTATGTAAATAGAACAAAAAGTAATCACTCTATGTAGAGTGACACTCACAGCAATGGCTTGCAAATTTGTTTTTAAAGGGATGATTCTATGTGGGACTCTATTGTTCACAGCAATAGAAACTCCTCCTGAGGCCCTGTCAACATTCTGTAAGTAGGTGTTAAACAGGGAGTGGTTTTTAAGTGTGATGTTGTCGGTATCTTTTAAAAAGGTTTCCTGAAGACATATTATTGCAGGATCATATTCGTTTAAAAGCAGAAGAATTTCATTGTAATTGGATCTAAGTCCTCGGCAGTTCCATTGTATGATGGTATTCTTCATTATAAGATTAGAGTGGAGATTTTGGAGCTAGGTTAGACTTTTCGCGGAGACAGTCTGTATGATTATTTCTATGGAGGAAGTACGGGGGTGATTTTTTTGTTAGGTTTGGAGCTACTTTGAGGACACGGAGCAGTATCTTCTGCATCCATGCTCTCAATGTCCCCAAACCTGTTATAGAGTTTGATGGGGTCATCTGACCCCTTTTGCTGCCTATTTCCGTGAGATCTATTTTTACTCTTTGGTGACTTCGGTGGTGGGGTGTTATTGAAAGTTGTTTGGGTAGATGTCGTGGTTTTTTGTGCTTGGTAATGGGGGGTGTTAGAGCGAGGTGTTGACTCGGGTTGATCTGTCTGTGTTTGAGCGTCCTTCGTTGCTTTAGGATTGTTTTTAACTACAGAGGAGAAGGATGGGCCAGTAGGTGATATTTTTGCCTGGACAAGCTTTCTGGCCTCTGGATAGGGAATGTTGGATGTGTATTTTACCCTCTGTATTTCCTTCTCCTGTTTCCAAGTATCACAATCCTTGGAATTGGCGTGGTGCTCTTTTCCACAGTTGACACAATGCGGAGTTGCTCTACACTCAGCTTCCTGGTGAGAATGGTCTCCGCATCGGCCACATATCTGGCTTTTTGAGCAACGATCTTCGTGATGGTCATATTTCTGACATTTATAGCATCGAAGGAGGTTAGGTATGTAGATCTCAACCTTCACTTGCAAAAAGCCAACCTTGACCACTCTGGGTACTGCTGGCTTGTTGAAGGTGAGTACGAATGTGTTGGTGTCCTGCAGATTGTTATTACGTTTAATTCTTATTCTGCGAACTGCAGTGACACCTTCGTTTTTCATCCCTTCGATGATATCTTTGTCGCTTACTCCAGCCAAGTCACGACATCGAATCACGCCTTTGGACGAGTTGAGTGTTGTGTGAGCGAATGAGGTCACCGGAATATCGAAAAATGTCTTCATTTTCCGGATATTCTCGGTCTGACCCCGTCGCTCACATTCAACAAGTAGGCAGCCCGATTTCAACTTCTTTACACTTTTTGGTGTACCAATTATACCCGTAATTGTCTTTTCAATAACAAACGGAGACAATGAGGTTAGCTGTTTTGAGTCGTCTGTAGATTGTATAACCATGAAGCGTGGAAATGATTCCACACCACATGGTTCGTCATCTGAGTCAGATCCAGTCTTGGTACGTTTTAGTTGATTTTTTTTTTAAATATCCATGTTGGTGGATTTAAAATTCGGCACCCGTGCTCCCCGCCCACCAAGGAGACCAACAAGGGGACACTTTTCAAGTGCCAGGGATACACAGATGTTATACTCAGTAGGTAAATTCACCTCCTGATTCATCCCATAAGACATACTCAGTCGGTAAAATTACCTCCCAATTGACCCGTTGAGCCACCGCCTTCTAGGAAGTCTTCTAAGACTTGGAAAAGGGAAAGTTAAAGGGATAGAATGTAGGGGCAACGGTGGTATCAAGAGAGATACAACGAGAAAGATAAAGAAAGTGAGCGAGTAAATAAAGACCTCCTAGGGCTCGGCGTGACCAGCCGATTTGTCGAGACCGGGCCCATCCCGACCACCCGTCTAGAAGAAGTAGAGGCCAAAGTAGTGTATTGCATCGGAAAGCCTCTGCTCAACTACCAGGATCCTTTCCTCCTCCGACACGGGTCGCAACCCACGGCAAACAGGTTGCCTCTACTTAGTCGCCTCTTACGACACGTAGCGAGGCACGGCGGGCCAATTCTACAACCCCGGACCCGCAGGGGGATGATAAAGGTGGTTCGTTGGCTTCAACGAGTAGGCTTTCACACGAGGATGTCTTAAATGCTCCCAGAGTGAGTCTTATTCCCTGATGATAAATTGGGTCAAGCATCTTCAAATAGGACTTCCTAGCTGAACCATAAACAACGCAATCATAGTCTAGTTTCGAGCGAACAAACGTTCTATATAAACTCAGTATGACTTTTCTATCAGCACCCCAGTCAGTTTGCGCTACTACTGTAAGTAAATCTAGAGATTTTAAGCATTTAGCTTTCAAATTCTTCAGGTGTGGAATAAAAGTCAGTTTTCTGTCGAAGACAATACCTAACAATTTTGTTTGCTCAACAACTGGAATAGGTGTTCCGTCCAGCGTGAGTTTAGGTTCATCATGATGTCTTCGTAACTGACAGAAATGCATACATACAGTTTTTTATTTCGAGAATTTGAAACCGTTAGTATTGGCCCAATTTTGAATCTTGTTGATATTTTGCTGTAGTTGTCTTTCAGTTGTATGCATATGCTTGGATCGGTAACATTCAAAAGTCATCAACGTATAGGGAGCAATCCACACCAGGAGCCAGACACTTAGTGATGCTATTAATTTTTATGTTGAAAAGCGTCACTAATAAAATACTGCCCTGGGGCACACCCATCTCTTAATCGTGCATATCAGAGAGGGTGGAGCCCACTCGCACCTGAACTCCCTGTCTGAGAAAGTTTGATATGAAAGAGGGCAGACGGCCTTTTAGACCCAGATCGTGCAGGTCATTTAGTATTCCGTACTTCCATGTTGTGTCATAGGCCTTTTCCAAGTCAAAGAAAACCGCTACTAAATGTTCCTTCTTGATGAAAGCGCAGCGAATAAATGTTTTCAGTCTAACCAGATGATCATTGGTTGGTTGGTTAGTTGAATTTTTACGGCGCACCAGCACTATGAGGCTATTTAGCGCCATACAAAAGGTTATATCTTTCATCATTTAAAAGTGGTAAAAGGTTTCGTATCGACCAGCGATACGAAACCAAACAGTTGAAGGTAAAAAGATAAAATGGTAACGGTTATAAATAAATAAAGTTTCCCGATCAACGGGGAGTGCAAATGATGTATGACAACGAAAACAGATGAAACGTAATTAAAATCTAACGACGGTATATATAGCACATAAAACTGTTCAAGGTGATAGCATACAAGCTATAACTTATGATAAATATTTACTTCCTTCAGGAAGTCTATAATATCAGAAACGCTAACTGTATCAAAGAGCTCCCTAATGTCATGCACATTGTAATAATGATTACGCGTAGGTTGGAGGTCGAAACACTCCAACATAAAGTGCTTAACGGTGAATGGTTCATTGCAAGCTACGCACTCTGGTGGGTCTTCTCCTTTTAGTATGTAGGAGTGGGTTAAATAAGTATGACCAATTCGAATTCTTGCAATGACTACCTCCTCCCTACGGACGGCTCTGTAGGAAGGAGTCCATTCTCCTAGGGTTGGCTTGATGGCATGAAGTTTGTTATTCACGGCATCATTCCATGATGCCTGCCATTTCTGACGTAAACAGTCTTTGATACTACGTTTAAAATCAGTATACGGTGTACTAAAATCAGATGGTTCTAGTGATAGGGCCATTTTAGCAGCGCAGTCTGCTTTGTCATTACCTTTAATTCCAATATGGCTGGGTAACCAACAATATACTATATTGTGGGAGGTACTCAGCTCAGTATGTTTAAGGAGAACATTAGCTAATAATGGATTCTCCAGTTTTCTATTATGTAGTGACTGAAGTACTGATAGTGAATCGGAGAAGATGATGCTATTTAAAATACGCTTGCTTTCAATATATTGCAATGAAAGGTCTATTGCTCTGATTTCAGCTGAAAAAAATGATGTACCATTTGGCAAGCGAACTTTTGTTGTGTGTTTTCCACTAACGAAGGCTGCAGCAGTCTTTTCCTCATCTTTTGATCCATCAGTATATATTCTTGTATAATTTTCAAATTGGGCGATGAATTCATGGTAAGAGTTGTGGAAGATGGAAGGGTTTGTCTCCGAATTTTTTCCATCGTGTAACGTGAAAAGTACCTTTGGTTGTTGAAGTAGCCAGGGAGGTGTTTCGGAGACGGTCGTTTTCAGAATTTTTGAAAGTTCAATTTTGGTACTGTCAAGGCATGGTAATATTCTAATGCCAAAGGTAGGTGTGACGTCTGGTTTATTGTCATATAAGGTTTTATATTTGGGTTCAAAAACAGCCGAAAAAGCAGGGTTCAGAGGGTTTGAGCTTAATTTGAGAGCATACTGTGCGGAAAGCATTTCTCTACGTTGTGATAAAGGTGGTTCGTTCGCTTCAACGAGTAGGCTTTCACACGGGGATGTCTTAAATGCTCTTATTCCCTGATGATGAATTGGGTCTAGCATCTTCAAATAGGACTTCCTGGCTGAACCATAGACAACGCAACCATAGTCTAGTTTCGAGCGAATAAATGTTCTGTATAAACTGAGTATGACTTTCCTATCACCACCCCAGTCAGTGTGCGCTATTACTTTAAGTAAATCTAGAGATTTTAAGCATTTAGCTTTCAAATTCTTCAGGTGTGGAATAAAAGTCAGTTTTCTGTCGAAGACAATACCTAAAAATTTTGCTTCCTCAACAACTGGAATAGGTGTTCCGTCCAGCGTGAGTTTAGGTCCATCGTGATGTCTTCGTAACTGACAGAAATGCATACATACAGGTTTTGATTTCGAGAATTTGAAACCTTTAGTATTGGCCCAATTTTGAATGTGGTTGGTTGGTTGGTTGATTGAATTTTTTAACGGCGCACCAGCACTATGAGGCTATTTAGCGCCATACAAAAGGTTATATCTTTCATTATTTAAAAGTGGTAAAAGATTACGTATCGACCAGCGATACGAAACCAAACAGTTGAAGGTAAAACGATAAAATAGTAACGGTGATAAATAAAGTTTCCAGATCAACGGGGAGTGCAAATGATGTATGACAACTAAAACAGATGAAAGGTAATTAAAATCTAACGACGGTATATATATAGCACATAAAACTGTTTAAGGTGATAGCATAAAAGCTATAACTTATGATAAATATTTACTTCCTTCAGGAAGTCTATAATATAAGAAACGCTAACTGTATCAAAGAGTTCCCTAATATCATGCACATTGTAATAATGATTACGCGTAGGTTGGAGGTCGAAACACTCCAACATAAAGTGCTTAACAGTGAATGGTTCATTGCAAGATATGCACTCTGGTGGTCTTCTCCTTTTAGTATATAGGAGTGGGTTAAATAAGTATGGCCGATTCGAATTCTTGCAACGACTACCTCCTCCCTACGGACGGCTCTGCAGGAAGGAGTCCATTCTCCTAGGGTTGGCTTGATGGCATGAAGTTTGTTATTCACGGCATCATTCCATGATGCCTGCCATTTCTGACGTAAACATTCTTTGATACTACGTATAAAATCCGTATACGGTGTATTAAAATGAGATGGTTCTAGTGATAGAGCCATTTTAGCAGCGCGGTCTGCTTTGTCATTACCTTTAATTCCAATATGGCTGGGTAACCAACAGTCTACTATATTGTGGGAGGTACTCAGCTCAGTATGTTTAAGGAGAACATTAGCTAATAATGGATTCTCCAGTTTTCTATTATGTAGTGACTGAAGTACTGATAGTGAATCGGAGAAGATGATGCTATTTAAAATACGCTTGCTTTCAATATGTTGCAATGCAAGGTCTATTGCTCTGATTTCAGCTGAAAAAATGGATGTACCATTTGGCAAGAGAACTTTTGTTGTGTGTTTTCCAGTAACGAAGGCTGCAGCAGTCTTTTCCTCATCTTTTGATCCATCAGTATATATTCTTGTATAATTTTCAAATTGGGCGATTAATTCATGGTAAGAGTTGTGGAAGATGGAAGGGTTTGTCTCCGAATTTTTTCCATTGTGTAACGTGAAAAGTACCTTTGGTTGTTGAAGTAGCCAGGGAGGTGTTTCGGAGACGGTCGTTTTCAGAATTTTTGAAAGTTCAATTTTGGTACTGTCAAGGCATGGTAATATTCTAATGCCAAAGGTAGGTGTGACGTCTGGTTTATTGTCATATAAGGTTTTATATTTGGGTTCAAAAACAGCCGAAAAAGCAGGGTTCAGAGGGTTTGAGCTTAATTTCAGAGCATACTGTGCGGAAAGCATTTCTCTACGTTGTGATAAAGGTGGTTCGTTCGCTTCAACGAGTAGGCTTTCACACGGGGATGTCTTAAATGCTCCCAAAGCAAGTCTTATTCCCTGATGATGAATTGGGTCTAGCATCTTCAAATAGGACTTCCTGGCTGAACCATAGACAACGCAACCATAGTCTAGTTTCGAGCGTATAAATGTTCTGTATAAACTGAGTATGACTTTCCTATCAGCACCCCAGTCAGTGTGCGCTACTACTTTAAGTAAATCTAGAGATTTCAAGCATTTAGCTTTCAAATTCTTCAGGTGTGGAATAAACGTCAGTTTTCTGTCGAAGATAATACCTAAAAATTTTGCTTCCTCAACAACTGGAATAGGTGTTCCGTCCAGCGTGAGTTTAGGTCCATCGTGATGTCTTCGTAGCTGACAGAAATGCATACATACAGTTTTTGATTTCGAGAATTTGAAACCGTTAGTATTGGCCCAATTTTGAATCTTGTTGATATTTTGCTGCAATTGTCTTTCAATTGTATGCATGTGCTTGGATCGGTAACATATTAAAAAGTCATCAACATATAGAGAGCAATCCACACCGGGAGTCAGACACTTGGTGATGCTATTAATTTTTATGTTGAAAAGCGTCACGGATAAAATACTGCCCTGGGGCACACCCATCTCTTGATCATGCATATCAGAGAGGGTGGAGCCCACTCGTACCTTGAATTCCCTGTCTGAGAGGAAGTTTGATATGAACGAGGGCAGTCGGCCTTTTAGACCCAGATCGTGTAGGTCATTTAATATTCCGTACTTCCATGTTGTGTCATAGGCCTTTTCCAAATCAAAGAAAACCGCTACTAAGTGTTCCTTCTTGATGAAAGCGTCGCGAATAAATGTTTCCAGTCTAACCAGATGATCATTCGTACTACGACCATAACGAAAGCCACTTTGGAAAGGAGATATTAAATTCTTGCTTTCCAAATACCATACAAGCCGAGAATTGATCATTCGCTCCATTGTTTTGCATACGCAGCTAGTTAATGATATAGGTCTATAGTTGGTAGGATCTGCACTATCTTTGCCTGGTTTGGGAATTGGTATTACTGTTGCTTCTTTCCAAATTTTTGGTACATTACCAGTAATCCATAAATCATTGAAGATTTCCAGAAGAACTGTAAAGGATGGTTCTGGAAGGTGTTTCAAAAACTGGTAATGTATATCGTCAGGCCCAGCGGATGTATCATGGGCCTTATTCAAAGATTCCATAAGCTCCGACAATGAAAACGGTTGGTTATAACTTTCTTTGTTATTCGATGTGAATTTCAACCGTGTTTTTTCTTTTTTGAGCTTTTAGTCTTCGGAAAGCTTCTGAATAATTAGACGATGAGGAATTTTTGGAGAAACAATCAGCAAGTACATTAGTTATTTCATGCTTGGTATTGAAATTGTTGTTATTTATCTTCACATGTCGAAATGAATTGTGTTTTCCATTTCCATTTATTTTGCGGATCGTGTCCCAAACTTTCTTTATTGAGGAACGAGAGTTTAAAGTTGAAACATATTTTTTCCATGATGCTCGTTTACTTTCTTTAATGGTGCGGCGAGCTTTGGCCCGAACAATACGGTACTGAGTTAAGTTTTCGGGCGTTGGGCGATTATTAAATTTTTTCAGTGCTTCTCGGCGTTGTCTAATGGCTTCTTTACATTGTTTAGTGAACCACGGTTTTGGGGTTCTTTTACAATTCGGCGAGGACTTAGGAATGGATTCTTCTGCAATCTCAATTAAGACGGATGTAAATTGTCGAATAGGATCAATATCGTTCAGGACGGTATTCCTGTTAAGTCTAGCTGTACAAAGTGTTTCAAACTTGCCCCAGTCAGCTTTCTTTAAATTCCACTGTGGAATCGTGTCATCAATTGTAACGTTGGTGTTCTTAAGAGAGATTGGAAAGTGATCACTGCTGTGAAGGTCATCAGCGACCTTCCAATTATAATCCAAAAGTAGTGAAGGAGAACAAATTGTCAAGTCGATACATGTGTATGTACCAGTTCTGGGTGCAAGTACGTCGGAGATTTGGTATTAAATAGACACAAGTCGTGTCTAGTAATAAAATCTTCAACCTTTTTGCCCCTGTCGCTTATGTAATTTGATCCCCATAGAATATTATGGGCATTAAAATCACCGAGTAAAACAAATGGTGCAGGAAGTTGTTGAACAAGCGTGTCTAATTCGTTTGGTAATAAGTTGGTGTTTGGTGGTATATAAATAGAACAAAAAGTAATCACTCGATGTAGAGTGACACTCACAGCAATGGCTTGCAAATTTGTGTTTAAGGGGATGACGCTATGTGGGGCTCTATTGTTCACAGCAATAGAAACCCCTCCCGAGGCCCTGTCAACGTTCTGTAAGTAGGTGTTAAACAGGGAGTAGTTTTTAAGTGTGATGTTGTCCGTTTCTTTTAAAAAGGTTTCCTGAAGGCATAGTATTGCAGGATCATATTCGTTTAAAAGCAGGAGAATATCTTTGTAATTGGCTTTAAGTCCTCGACAATTCCATTGTATGATCGTGTTCTTCATTATAAGTTTAGATTGGAGATTTTGGAGCTAGGTTAGACTTTTCGCGGAGAGAATCTATATGGTTATTTCTACGGAGGAAGTACGGGGATGATTTTTTTGTTAGGTCTGGAGCTACTTTGAGAGCATGGAGCAGTATCTTCTGCATCCATGCTCTCAATGTCCCCAAACCTGTTATAGAGTTTGATGGGGTCTTCTGACCCCTTTTGCTGCCTATTTCCTTGTGATCTGCTTTTGTTCTTAGGTGATTTCGGTTGTTGAGTATTATTGAATGTTGTTTGGGTAGATGCCGTGGTTCTTTGTGCTTGGTAATGGGGGGTGTTAGTGCTTGATGTTGTCTCGGGTGCATCTGTCTGCGTTTGAGCGTCCTTCGTTGCCTTGGGATTGTTCTTCACTACAGTGGAGAAGGATGGGCCAGGAAGAGATGTTTTTGCCTGTACAAGCTTTCTGGCCTCTGGATAGGGAATGTTGGATGTGTATTTAGCCCTCTGTATTTCCTTCTCCTGTTTCCAGGTATCACAATCCTTGGAATTGGCGTGGTGCTCCTTTCCACAGTTGACACAATGTGGAGTGGCTCTACACTCAGATTCCTGGTGAGAGTGATCTCCGCATCGGCCACATATTTGGCTTCTTGAGCAGCGGTCTTCATGATGACCATATTTCTGACACTTATAACATCGAAGTGGATTTGGTATGTACACATCAACCTTCACTTGCAGAAAGCCAACTTTTACCACTCTCGGTACTGTTGGCTTGTTGAAGGTGAGTATAACGGTGTTGGTGTCCTGCAGGTTGTTGTTACGTTTAATACGTATTCTACGGACTGCAGTGACACCTTCTTTTTTCATCCCTTCAATGATATCCGTGTCGCTGACTCCAGCCAAGTCACGACAGCGAATCACGCCTTTGGACGAATTGAGTGTTGTATGGGCGAACGAGGTCACTGGAATATCGAAAAATGTTGTCATTTTCTTGAGGTTTTCTGTTTGACCTCGTCGCTCACACTCGACAAGCAGGCAGCCCGATTTTAACTTTTTAACACCTTTTGGTGTTCCAATCAGTCCCATAATTGTTTTCTCGATCACAAACGGAGAGAGTACATTAAGCGGTTTTGTGGCATCTTTAGACTGTATAACCATGAAGCGTGGAAATGAATCCACACCACATAGTTCGTCATCTGAGTCAGATCCAGTTTTGGTACGCTTGAGTTGATTTGTTTTGGAAATATCCATGTTGGTGGATTTAAAATTCAGCACCCGTGCTCCCCGCCCACCAAGAAGCCCAACAAGGGGACACTTTTCAAGTGTCAGGGATACACAGATGTTATACTCAGTAGGTAAATTCACCTCCTGATTCATCCCATAAGACATACTCAGTCGGTAAATATACCTCCCAATTGACCCGTTGAGCCACCGCCTTCTAGGAAGTCGTCTAAGACTTGGAAAAGGGAAAGTTAAAGGGATAGAATGTAGGGGCAACGGTGGTATCAAGAGAGATACAACGAGAAAGATAAAGAAAGTGAGCGAGACCAGCC